>CAAKHC010002215.1:38498-53374 GCA_901007825.1 Macroramphosus scolopax | reverse complement strand
AGCTAACAGTTTCTAAATTAAAAATACCTCATGTGTGTTGCAGGACTTCTCCTGCATATGAAACACTCTCATTTCCAAAAACATAAACCACTTAGCTTCCAATCAGTTGTCTTAAGAGTTAATGCAATTCAGACATGCAGGACACCTTTTATGTTTCCATCGAGAGTTTTGTTTGTGTTTCATGGTTAAACCTGGAAAGAGTTAAATCAAAATTGTGACTCTATATATGAACTTCATTGATAATGACAGTAGAGATTTAGACAGGAAACACTGAGAGAGGGGTTCAACATTCTCAAAGGCCTTTGGCCCAATTTTGTAAAGGAAAATGTGCTATTTTAATCTTGCTGTCAATGCACCATACTGGAGGAAACATGGTCCGTCACACATCGACCTTTTAGGAAAAGATTACTCATATGACTGTTACAGAATCGTCCTGCCAACTGTCAATTTACACCAGTCAAGCAGGAAGGTGCTAAAGACTCCAACAGCACCTCTCTCTCTCTCTCTCTCTCTCTCTCTCTCTCTCTCTCTCTCTCTCTCTCTCTCTCTGATGCATATGTCTGTTCCCCAGTCTGTTACACTGGATTATTATTTCTGCGTCACCTAACATGAGAAGACAGTGATCCTACTTGTAGTCTTATCAGCCGACACCACAGATCCAAAGAAAATCCCCCCGTTAAACTCGTTAACCAAAGTGAAAGAGGCACCAGACACACTTGTTATGCACAAACAGCTGGTCCACACAGTGTATTCAGGGGAATTAGACGGAGGTGACTGTCTGACAGAAGCAGCATCCAACACCACCTGACCCGGGAATCATTTTAACACTGAACAACGTCAAGAACTCTTCAGCCTATTCAAAACACTTTGCTGGTGTCAAAACAACATCGGTTCATCCATGATCTTTCTATCACTCTGACTCATGAGTCATGAGGATGATGAGGAGCACCCTCGCTACCCAGTCTGCCGTCCAAGAGCCCTGACTTGACGTCTCTATGATACTGAACAGTTGTGTCAGCTGAGACAGACTTAAAATGTCTAGAGGAGTCTTCAGTAGAAGACTCGGGGGAGTCAGCAGAGATTTATCCGGCTCAGTAGTATAAGTATTACAAATCTCCAGGGAAATGTGAAACCGACTTCCCTTGAGCTCTGCCTACGTTACGGAAGAGGAGTCATATCGACATCAGGAGTTCTTCGTCATGTATTATCCTCAGTGTATAGGACCCCAGCTCCTCATCCTTGCTATACAGATGTGCGGTCCAATCAAATACAAGTTAGGAAAATCAAACTTGACAATGATTTGTTTCAAAAATGATCCCATAACTATGCAAAACGTATTTAAGTATCATTATGTCCCCGTTTCTCTATGTCTCTCCAGCTCCACATCTCTCTTGAGAATCTATTATTCTCTCCTCTCTGTGTAGATCTATGTGAAAGCCTGTCTGTCCATTTCTCTTTCTTCCGTCAGTCTTTCCGTGTTCTGCAGTGCTGTCCGTCTGCACATTCTAGTTCTTAACAACAAACAGTGTAAGAACCGAAACTCAGGGGCTTCAATTATCTGGAATTGCATCACAAGTGTGACACAATTGAATTCTCCTTATCATTGGCTTCTTTTCAGAAACAACATGACTGACCCTGACAGCATAATATCCTTTGAGTCTGAGATCACGTTAAAGTGTCACTTACAAGAACAGGTGATAGTGTTTTACAACACAAAGAGGTCCGTCCTCTTCGACAGTCATAAGGAAACCTGTCACCTGAGGCAGCAAAACACACGGCGTGTTAAATCCTCTTTGACTCACACTCCTTGGTGCTCTGTTTGGTAGCCTGCAGGGTTCATCATGATAATGACATGCACACAAAACCCTAATGACTCATTATTTTCACTATATTAAACCCGTTAAAGCCCACAGAAGGAGCCGTTCCTCAGGAAGAAGAGAGGAAAGAAACATGTGAATTGTTTTCTAGATTCCTGGATTGTGTTCAAGCTACCATGACGACGGAGATATAATGCATCATATTTACAGTCAGATATGTCAGGTGGGTAACAGAGTATAATCATCTTTCTATTACAGAGAACAATATTAGTGTTAACCTATAATCTCACTCAGTTATTGACTGTGTGTGTGCGCGTGCGTGTGTGTGTGTGTGTGTGTGTTTACTGCCTGTCTCTCCCTATCACTGGAGGAAGAGTCGGGCCTAGTCAGGCATGATATTGTGACATGACACCTCTCGTGTCTTTCTCCATATAAGTCAAGTGCTCAGTCTAGCTTCTTGTTATTGTCGTTACTTACTGTGAAACAGGGGTTTCTTTTTCCATTGATCTGAGGCTCAGGGGAAATTAGTTCAATGTGAAGTTGTGATGTGTGACAGTGGCATATATAGGCTACACGGCACCGTCTAGTATCTGACACTGAAGACTGGATGGCTTGTCTGTGCAGGTTTATGCAACCGGGACTTCTATTGGATGCTGCATCTTATTGAAAGGATGCTTCACTTTTGGATGGCTTCAACAGAGTCCGGTCTTTCATGGTGGCACAGAGCTGAGCTGGTGCTCTTCTGTATAATATGGTGGGGGATTTTCCCCTACGACTCCCACCAAGACCAGAGCCAACACTGTGAAGTGATCCCAGGTTCTATGTCACTGCCTGTGCTGGAGAAAAAGGGGGACATCGTGTTGGGGGGGCTCTTCTCCCTTCATGATATGGTGGTGGAGCCGAGTCTCACGTTCACCTCGATGCCTCCACCCACTCAATGCACCAGGTAATGTTTTAGTAGGGATGGATACAAACTAATGTATACTTTCATCACATCATCAAATCTCTCCTTTCATGTTTGCAAACTATGATGAGTGAATTGATTCAGGAGATATTACTGAAAATTAAATTTGCTCCAAGAAATGGTATCTCTTCCCTCAGATTCAACTTCCGGACATTCCGCTGGATGCAGACCATGATCTTTGCCATCGAGCAGATCAACAGAGATGACGTTCTCCTTCCCAACATCACGTTGGGCTATAAGATCTATGACTCATGCAGCACTCCCCATCAGGCTCTGAAAGCTGCTATGGAGCTAATGGGGAGTGATAACGGTTCCCTGGCTGAGGAGGGGGAGATGCAGGGCGGAGGGAGTTGCCGTGGGACCGTCCCAGCTGTGATAGGGGACGGAGGCTCCACTCAGTCTCTGGTAGTGGCTCGTTTGTTGGGAGTCTTCCATGTGCCACAGGTGAGAAAGTGACTATCATAGCCAGCAACCCAACTGCATCCACAGCACATAGATGTCTGGAGCAAAAGGTTGAAAACATCTCTTTTCTTCCTTGTAGGTTAGTTATTTTTCCAGCTGTGCTTGTCTGAGTGACAAGAATGAATTTCCTGCATTCTTAAGGACCATGCCCAGCGACTTCTTCCAGGTTCGAGGCCCGAGACCCACGAAACATGTCTGAAATCCCTTTTCTGAAAGATTATAACTGTCTGTGTGTGTGTGTGTGTGTGTGTGTGTGTGTGTGTGTGTGTGTGTGTGTGTGTGTGTGTGTGTGTGTGTGTGTGTGTGTGTGTCTACGTTTCTTGTCGTTCTAGGTAGATGCACTTGTACAACTTGTTAAACACTTTGGCTGGACTTGGGTGGGTGTGATTGCAGGGGATGATGATTATGGCCGTGGAGGGGCCAACATCTTTAGTGATAAGGTGGGTAAATAATTAAATCACACCATTTATTCAGTGTTACTTAAACATTCATTTGTTTTCCTTTTTGCCCACTCAGGTTAGAAAGTTAGGTGCCTGTGTTGCCCTGCATGAAATCATCCCGAAGAACCGAGCACAGGCTGCAATTTCATCGATAATCTCGAAGGTCCACTCCTCCGGGGCTCGGGTGATTCTGGTGTTTGCTGTCGAACAAGACGCAGCAGCATTCTTTGATGAAGCACTCAGGCATGACTCTTCACTTTGCAATATGTAACAGCACCATGTTTTCACTATTTATGTAAACACGATCAATAAATAGTATCAGCTTTTGGGAAACCCCGAAGTCATTATCACTACATCACGTTCATTTCAGGGAGGGACTCACCGGGATTCAGTGGCTGGCCAGTGAGGCTTGGATCACCGCAGCTGTCCTCTCCACCCCAAAGAAGTACCACCCCATCCTCCAGGGTTCGATGGGATTTGCAGTTCCGCGAGCACATATTCCCGGACTGCAAGACTTTCTGTTTCGTCTGCATCCCTTGAGACCAGATGCCCTGGAAGATCCTTTCCTAACACCTTTCTGGGAAGAAGTCTTTAACTGCAGCCTGGGGTTGCAGGCTGGAGGTCAGGAACGTAGTAACGGGGGTAAACCACCGTGCACTGGAGCAGAAGACCTGAGGACTGTGTCAAATATCTATTCAGATGTCTCACAGCTAAGGATTTCCTACAATGTGTATAAGGCTGTGTATGCCATTGTTTATGCACTCGATGGTATGAGAAGCTGTGCAAAAGGGAAAGAACCATTTCCTCTGCAGGCCTGTCCAGATTCAGATAACATACAGCCATGGCAGGTATTTTTTTTTTTACAAATTTGCTTCCTATATTTCAGCCTTATTTTGTGACCTTTGGTAATCTCACCAGATGACCTGCTGACTCTCTATCCTCAGCTGCTTCATTACATAAAACAGGTCAAATACTTGAGCTCATTTGGTGATGAAATTCAGTTTGATGAGAACGGTGACCCTGCAGCGGTCTATGACCTCATCAACTGGCAGCTGAGACCAACTGGAGACATCGAGTTTGTCAAAATCGGCAAGTTTGATGAAACCAGCATGAGTGGAAAGCAGAAGCTCCAGATCCAGGAAGAGAGGATTGTATGGAACGACAACCAAACCCAAGTAGGAATCCTTATGAAATCAATTTAAATAGAAATGCATTCAGTGTGGTTTTATCCTGTGACTGTATTGGGACCTGTGCAGTGTGTGTTTCCTTTGTTTCTTAGGTCCCGTTGTCAGTATGCAGCAATATTTGTCCCCCAGGCACCCGCAAGGCAATCCGACCAAACTTCCCTATCTGCTGCCATGATTGTGTGGTCTGTACAGCTGGGCAGATTAGCAATCAGACTGGTGAGGAAACCTGGATAGATTATGTTCAGAATCTGTTGAAAAGCGACAGTCTAGCAGCTAAAGCCCTGTTATCTCCTCTTTAGATGCCATAGAGTGTGCACGCTGCTTACCAGAGTTCTGGTCGAATGCTGAGAGGACGGCCTGCATCTCCAAGCGGGTGGAGTTCCTGTCATTTAGCGACACCATGGGAATCACCCTGATGGCGATATCCCTGATCGGCTCCTTCTGCACCTGCGCTGTGGTCTTCGTGTTCTCCTATCACAGAACAACACCTATTGTCAGGGCCAACAACTCCGAGCTGAGCTTCCTGCTGCTCTTCTCCTTGACTCTGTGCTTCCTGTGTTCTCTGACCTTCATCGGCCGGCCTTCTGTGTGGTCCTGCATGCTGCGCCACACAGCGTTCGGGATCACCTTTGTCCTCTGTATCTCTTGCATTTTGGGGAAAACTATCGTGGTGTTAATGGCTTTCAAGGCTTCGCTCCCGGGCGATAGTGTCATGAGATGGTTTGGACCTACACAGCAGAAAGCAATCATTACCCTTTGCACGCTGGTCCAGGTAAGGATGACTGACTCTTTCAGCACTTTGAATAGCAGGACGAGCATCCAATTAAGCTTTTAAAACAATTCCCCCTTTGCACAGGTGATTATCTGCACAGTGTGGCTGCTTGTTGCTCCTCCCTCTCCGCGGCAGCTGATGCCACGTGAGAGCGCTATCGTCATCCTCTTGTGTGACGAAGGCTCACGCGTAGCCTTCGGTTTGGTCCTCGGCTACATTGGCCTGCTTGCCTGCCTCTGCCTTTTCTTGGCTTTTCTGGCGAGGAAACTGCCAGACAATTTCAACGAGGCGAGACTCATCACCTTCAGCATGCTCATCTTCTGTGCAGTGTGGATCGCCTTTGTTCCCGCCTACATCACCTCCCCAGGAAAGTACTCCACAGTCACTGAGGTGTTTGCTATCTTGGCCTCCAGTTACGGACTGCTTGGCTGCCTCTTTGTCCCAAAGTGCTATTTAATCCTATTTAGACCTGAAAAGAACACAAGAAAACATCTGTTGTCCAGAGCGGCGAATGACAAGTTTTAAGAAATCGTCTGTTTTATGGTCGTGGCTCCTTCTGCTGATAAATAAACAAAACATTAAATGTGCATTTCTTAATATAATATAATATAAAAATCCAACCAAGAGGAACTTGGTCTTACTCTACATGTGGCCACCAGGTGGCAGCAGTGCACTGTGTGCTGTCAGCCATCAGAGAGGGTAAAACCACTATAATGATTTGTTTTAATCTTGTTAATTGCTGTTTAATCTGTCTGAGAGTTATTCCTGGAGACACTAATTTACACTAATCCTATTTTAATTTCTTATTTCTGCCTTAGTTAAAGGTATACTTGAATCATTTATTTAGCAAGAGGATCCAGAGTTGTTGTTTACCCATTAAGGTTCACCAGGGTTCCAAGTATCTTCTGAATAATCAACAGTAACAGTAATAATAGTTTTAGCAGTCATCCAAAGTCCAGGACGCTATGAAGCCTGCAACCTGCATTTAATGATGGTCTTATTCCCAGAATCTTAAACATAATGACCTCAGAGCACCATTTTACATGCTGTAATGAAAAAATAATACACTTAGAACCTAACAGAGTTAGCTAATCTTAGATATTGTTTAATAGAAAATATGACTCACCACTTATTCTACCAAATATATGAAGATTTGACAGTGAAAGATAAAGTAATTGGGCATTAAACCCCAAATGAACAGAGTATCCTGTAACATAGATTCACTTCAGACATTTTATAACAATAATTCAACAAGCTGATTTCATCTGTGGATACGGAGCTTCCCCAGCGGCTGCCGAGTACCGACGTGGGGGCAACACTGACGCATACGATTCAAGCCTGACGTGAGGGGATCGGAGCAATAAAAATGATTGACACATCCGTTCTTTTAAGATAATTCTGTCCAAATTGCTCCTCGGAGATCAACCGCCGTTGTCAAAGACTGTCTGTATTTTATTTTTTTTTTGTACTCTATACTGCTTTTGTTGGTCTCAGTAGGGATGTGAAGGACAGCACAGAATTAGATCTGCATGGAACTTGGCAGAAGTATTCATGCTGATTTGGCCTGAGATAGAACGATGAGGCCTTCGGTCTCTGAGGTATGTTGTGGTGAAATTCCAGCTGTCATTGGTTAATTCAATCCTTATACTCCAGAGGCCTTAACATATAAACATCACGCCTGGCTATTCCGTACAATAACAAACTAAAACGTCAGATCTCTTTCTGACTTCCCACAGCTGCTCTCAAGCTAAAATTGATTATCTTGTACTGATTGATCTGTTTTTCCCCTCAACGCCGAGCAACAAATTGGAAGCGGAGCGACAGATCTGAGAGGTTCATCCCGACCAGACGAGAGGACAGCGGTACATTATTGGCAATGTTGTTTTATTTCCTCTTTCTTAAGGGGAACAAAGAGTCAAATGACTGCTGTTCAGACTGGAGGCCACTGTGAGATCTCTGCTGTTCAGCTGTGTGGATACATCTGACCTGATTTGACAATAGCTTCCCTGCATTACACATTTCAGTCACATTACGAGGGAGTGACACACGCCGTCTGTCTCCGTGTTTCGTTTCAAAAAGTAATCCTGCACATCATAACACTATTTGCTTAATTTAATTAGGGAAACCAGAATATATCATCCCCACTCGAGGGTTAAATAATTAATTTGGTTTGAATGAGAAAACGCTGTCCTGTAACGTGCCATGACTGCGAAGGAATGAGTGCGGAAATCAAGTCCAGAGTTGAGGAAGACCTTTCCTCGGAAAAGACACACGGTGGATGTGTAGAAGGCACGACAACCTGTTGATAGCTGATGTGGAAGATTTACATGAGGTCGCCGATGCACGTTCCCCCTGCAGTATTAGAAGGCATGTTGTTGCATGAAATAAAGGGTTTTCAGGGTAATGCAGCAAAGATCTTCTTCTCAGGTGTCACATCACCAGGCTGTGAAGGATTTCACCAGTAGAGGTCAACCTCATTGGCTTGATGTTCAAAGACTAGCGAGGTATTTGTCTCCTGGGCCGTAGACGGTGCCCGTCAGCAGACCGACGCGTCGTAGCAAGACCTTCTCCTTGTAATATTTGATAGCAGTCAGAAGTTAACGCCTGTTGATTGAAGTGCTGATGTGTCTTCCGCACCAAGCTTCTAAACTCTCCATGCACTTGATGTCAGTTTTCTTGAGGACTCAGCTCTGGTCTCCTGTACGTGCATCTCAGCAGTCGTAGTTCGGTGATCTGTCCGATGGATCCGTCCTTCCAGATCATTAACCAGGCGACTGCTGTCTTCTCCGTTGCAGTTTGTCTTATTTCTCTGTTATCCCACTGCCAAGGTAAGACAGACTCCGGCTTGTTAGCTGTTGGTGCCGTCGGTCTTGAGATGCCATTTTCACCTCAACTCCATCCATAAGATCTTGTAGCTCTTCCTGCTCGGAGGACTTCGTCGTCAGCAAGTTTTTTAAGGTCCTTCTGATCTTAACACGGCCTTCAAATGTAACATCCAACACAGATGTATAGACTCTATCAAAACGTTAACTGGATCAGTATGTGAAGGCACAGAGTAAAAAGCCTTGTAGAGATTTAGAACATCTCCTTTTTCTATTTCCATGAAAGATCATTATTTCTTTAATGCAACTATCTTTCGAAACCAACCCTTTTTTTTCCTCCAACTTTCTTCCAGCTATCATTTAGAGAGAGCCCGCGTAGATGGACACCATAAAAATTGCAGAGAAAAGTAATGGTCTCTGCCATAATAGCTCCATTTACCAAGGCCCATTTGGTTGCCTACACTTTAAAGGCCATCAAATGGTTACAAGGTCTCAGAAATCCCCAGAAGTAGTGATAATGGCTTATTTCTTATTTGGAATGAGTCCCCAGTCTAAGTAGATGCCAGATCTGTGTTTGGGTGTTCTATAATGGGAGAACAGATAAGAAATGTGATGACAGAATACAATGAAGGCAGCAACACTGAATGTTTCTCATAGAATAAATTTAACAGCCAATTCTCCGAAGGTTCAACACAAACACACATTGACGGTTTGATGAGTGAATGTTTAGTGCAGCAACACTCTGCTGGCTGCATTGAGTCTGCAACCTATGTGGACCGTTCTTGGAACCGATGCGTCCCGGAACAACAACACACCCACGGGAGAGGATTGCGTGAGCCAAGGCAAAACCTTTTTTACAGCCAGCACAGCACTATAGGTCATTTTAAGATGGACTCTAATATCCCGATTATAATCATTTTAAAACGACAAACAGGACAAAAGGTTCCGTTTGAATACGTCATTCGGAATAAAAAGCTCTAATATTTCTTTTACTGGAGCCGAGGCATCAGGACACTGTTGATTTTCATCCCTGTGACTGATGAGCTGATAGAATGATGAAATGAATGCGGTCATACGAGCTTTCATAGCTTGGACAAATAAATAAAGCACATGCATGAAGCAGAAATTGTGTCATACTGCTAATCGTATTATTTACAGTAATTCGATTTCATTATGTGCTTGTGTGCCTGTTTTTGTGTCCTCGTCGATGTACGTATGTGCGGTGCGTCACTAGTGGCTCATCAGCATATATTAGCAATAAACAGTCAACAATGAGTTGCTAATTTTAGATGAACTGTCATCCAGATTAGAAGCTCTGACACTTTAGCTTTGACTCATCAAATCGTAATTGTCTCTAAGGGGACAGTTGTTGTTGTAAACTCAGATCGCTGAGCGTCTTCTTAGGCTTTCCTGCTCTGGTTTGACCCACCAAAGTTAATTACTGAATACAAAATTCCACCTTAATCTTAATGTGAGTGATTATTGGGGTGAGCCTGGTTCCATAAGGGCTGAATAGTTGGTTGATTTCTTACGTACATAAAGAAAAGTCATTTTCCAGCGGCTATTAACTTTGTAAAGTACCTGTGTGGTTGATTGTTTCTCCTTCGGCACGAGGCGAGCAGTCAGACCTGCAGGTCTCTGCACAGCTGTCCACGTACGGACTGATACACACCGTCTCAGGCTGCACTGTGATATATTTCATGATTCAAATTCAGGAGTGGACCATCACAGTATAGACTCAGGAGGTCTTGGTTGTTTCCTCGGTCCGAGAGCCTGCAAACAACATGCTGGTTATACATGCAGCAGGCGAGGAAGAGGAAGAGACCAGCGACAGAGACACACATAAGAAATGAAGACACACAGTACGATGACAGAATGTTTTAAATCTTCAGGTTGAACCAGCTCAACATCTGTCAGGAGGCATTAATACAGGAAGCATTCAGCTCTTCCCTCTCCACCTCCAGCTCCAGCTACTCAGATGAATAAGCAATAGGACTCCGATGACTGCTGTTCTACATCATATTTTATAAAGAAACTAGATATTTGTCCTGCAAAACATAAACCCACACCTCCACTGAGGATGGATGCTTTGAGGCCCAGTGGCAGCAGCTCATTTCTTGCCCCATTAGCACATAGAGAAGAAGGATGCAGCATCTTTTATAGAGAAATCAATGCAACACGGGAGGTAAACCGGAATGCGTCGGATCATATGAAACACCAGCGTGGATCCTGGATGTTTGGCGGAGCTCAGCAACCGCACTCTTCAGTGTCGGGTAATTTCGTGTAACCATGCAATCAGTTTGACCCTGTATCTCTCCGATTTGACTACTGAGGATGGGCTATATGTGGACATGTGAGGGTGCTTGTGAAAACGTTCAATTAGCAGGAAGAACAGATTAGAGAGGCCTATTAAAGATGAGGGGTGTTAGAGGGAGGAAGAAGAGGGCTGACATTTTCAGCAGCAGGCCCTGTCAGACACAAGTGTTCATCCAATTACAACACGAGTGTCCTCTCTTTTCCATTCTTTCTTTCTTGCCCTCGTCTCTTTCTTCTCGTGCCGTCCACTTACCACACCACCTGATCCTTTTCTCCTTCTGCTCTTCACCCGTCCGCTCTTTTGTCGGCTCTCGAAAAAAAAGTCTCTGGTGATGACATCTTGTATTCTGTCCTCTCCTTTCTTAGCATTTTAAAAAGAAGGGAGTTGAGATGATCAATGCCACTTTCATCTCCCTGTTCGGTATGAAACTAGAGCCTGCAGATGATATCTTGGGTGACAGCATGGCTTCGTCCCAAAGTAGCAAAATCAGCCAACCAGCACCTCAAAGGCTCACTGTTTAAAATATTGTGGGTTTAACATGTGTGATGATATGGTTGCTATCATCATCATACCCAGTGGTGAGTTGTGTCACACATCCAGCCTTCCAGGAGAGAAGATGACAAGAACATTGTTGGTCTGATCCAAAAAAAAAAAAAAAGACTCAGATGTTAAGCCTCTGTCAGAAGTTTTACTTTCTATGAATCCTTTGCATGCAGAGGACAGGCTAACGTTCCTGGATATGTGGCTGAGGGAGAATTAAGGGTGAATTTAATTCCCAGTCCGCCAAATTTGTTCCACTCGTCCTCTGCCGGGTGCCAACAACAAGTCTTCGCAGCAGGGGAGTCTGGCGCCGCACCAAATACAACAAGAAGATTATGGAGAGAGTTGCCACTTCCCAGAGAGGTAAGACATCCGCGTGCCTCCGAGAACAGCGAGCCGAGAACAAAATCCAGAGTTCAGCTGGAAACATTCGTCCACACAATCCCGATACTTTGTTTCTGTTTGCCTGTAATCTGTCTCCAGTTGTTTTCCACAAGCTCTTTGGTTTGATGAATGCCAACTGTTCAGCATATATGTTATTATTTATACTTTAGATACTCGACCATCTATTATTTATATCATCACAAATTAAAATTCATCATTGGTATTTAAATTATTTCTGCGCTTCTCCTCCAGGCGCAGCCACGATGCTGATATTTGTGGTCTTATGTAACTGTTGAAACCAGATGAAGTCCTCCGAATGGATCGGAATCACAACACCACAGCATCCGCCTGCATGTTTGCCCCACTGACACATTTTCTATTTTAATTTTGCTGGAACAGAGATGATCAAGGGAGAAATTGAATTCCTGGTCGATATGCAGTCCTCCTTCCTTGGGTCAGCGGAATAAACAGCCTCTCTGTTTGGTTATAATAATTGTCTATCCAATGCAGGCTGTGAGCTATTCTGCAGATGATATAATAGTAAGCGATGGATTACCTCTGGCCACGGTCTGGTGGTCACGGTGAGGGAAGTCTCCTTTGAATTTATCTCATCTCTCGTGCTGTGAATCAAACTTACATTTTTCCTTTTAACTGAATATATGATACACCTTCATAATGTTTGAATTACGCTCATATTGGACACAATAATTCAATAATTCAACCCATTAATTATACTAAGTAGGTGTCCTACTTTTTTCCATGAACAATGTCAGATTTGTTATGTTTCAGTTTGGACTAATGCAGCTTGCAGCACTTAGCAGAGCTCTTCAGAGTTGAAGTGGAAAAGAGTGTGTGTCCCCGTGTGTGTGTGTGCGTGCATGTGTGTGTGTGTGTCTTTTCATGTCACAGCGCAAAAATATTGGGTGCCAGGACGACAGTGTCATTTCCATGGCTACCAGCAATATCTCTTTTATTTCGACTGTTGTCGGTCTCACAGCATGTGAAGAGTAAAACAGTGGGAAAGGGAAACTTGTCGGGCTGCTGTGTTCTCTGAGAAACTTTTAATTATTATTATGTGCTTTTATCTTGACATTTGATCAAATAAGCACTTGATGAATTGTTTTATTCTTGGCACCCAAAGAAAAACTAAAGATTAAAGCTAAATTAAGCACAAACTCAAATATTTCCACCCAGATTTTTAGCTAGAAGCAATCAAACAACTCCTGTTTACCCGACAAGTCAGCTCATATCGTGCCATTATAGCTGAGCCTCCAAATCTTTAATAACAGCGCTGTCAGCTTTAAGGAAAATTTTTGACATCTGCATCGCAGGTTATGCCATATCCAGTTTCCTGTATGCTGAACATGTAAGCTTTATAAGTCTGCACAGCCCTGACAGTCAGCCTGAATCTGGCATTTCTTTCCTCAAGTAGGTCATTAAACAGGCACATGGTGCGCTGTAATAAGACGCCTTGCACATGTGGCACAATGAGAAGTCTTCTATTTACACTCGGCATTTCTTGCATCCCTTCATTTTATGCTAAACATCAGTCACACTAATCATGTTGGGAATAAATAAAGTCATTTGTACACAAGAACAGCATGTCGTGACAACATGCTACCAACATTTGTTCTTTTCTTAATTTCCTATAGTGGTAATAGCAGTAGTGATAGTCGTGGTATTCTCAGTACCAGTTGTGGCATTTGGACAAAAGGTCTTTGAAATATCCGGCCTAAGCCAGGTCTTTCTTGACTCTCAGACTCAAAGGTGCATCAAAAGTTATATAAAAGACTGTTTCTGGGCCGGTTCCAGCTGCACTTTGAAAGAATTTAATAGAAAACCTAAAATAAGCCGTAGCCGAGGTAATTGTCACACCAAAGTTGCGTCTTATCTGTGTATCAGCGATGCGCCACAATGGAAGCCGACAGCACAGAGAGGCCCCTTGATCCTGCGGAAGCCCGAAGAGCTGTGTGTTTTATATTGTGATATCAGCTGAATCCACTGCATACTGTGACCTTCATCGCAGTCTTGAACTTGAAGCAGCTAATTAAAATTGCATGGTCTTAAGACTCGCTGAGTCTGGGACGTAAAAGTAATGATCTTTAACCTGTCTTCTGCTAAAAGGGGATTAACGGCTGATTTAATGGCTTTAACAGGGATTCTTGCCCAGTATAACTGTACAATATCCTCACTGTAGATTAGGATTATTGATATGTATTGTTTTGATCGATTACAGTTGTTTGCTTGTTTGATGCTTGCATGCTCTGTTTTGTCATGTAGGTCTGAACTACCGTATGATTGAATAATAAAAGGGAACGGTTCCCCTGCTGCTGTAGCCTGCACGATCAAAGAAAACATGTGTTGCTGAGGATTTCTAAATTACACAAGTGACGTCAGTGAAGTGCATTACTTTGAGCGTAGATTAAAACAACATGAACGGAATAAAGGAATCATCTGGAATCTTTTTACCGACGTTCTTATTCATACATCATGTTCATGTGTGTTCGCTGATTCAGCCAGGTAATAATGTTCAGCAGCCACAGGAGGTCACTGTTTTCAGGGAACACACAAACCTTTGTGAAGGCCCCAACATGAGACGTACTATAAACTGTGTATTCTGAGTACTGTTCTGTCATGCAGCCATCGTTGGGTGATGATGACGAAGCTCAACGGACGCATGTGTATCGGCAAAAAGCCACATGGGTTCCTATCTTGCCCTTTTCGGGCATGACCTTGAATGGGATACATATCAGTTCTCGGACAGCATATGTTAAATTAAGGCAACATATCGGTCACTTTAGCCTGGTAATGTCAACGTAGCCATGACGGAATTCAACAGGTTTGGTGTATAGTTCCATATTAGGAGACAGGTTAGCACTTGGCTATCTCGTTAGCGGTGAAACAAACTCTACCTTAAATAACGGGATCACGGTGAAAGTGCACTTTACAATGAGAGCTCCTCCTGCAGTGCCGTTCCAACTCCAGTTCCAGCCTGAAGAACTTTAATTTCAACTTTAATAACGCTCAAACATCATTTGCACCATATGGTCTCTGTGTATGTGGCGTGCGAGTGCCTGTATATGAAGGAGCTCCTCTCTCATACAACTTGGACACCACACACGACCCCAAGCAGTGCCGCACACATGGACAGGCATTCCAGAGACCGCAACC
>CAAKHC010002215.1:21644-33588 GCA_901007825.1 Macroramphosus scolopax | reverse complement strand
CTTATCTCCCACAATGTCACCAAGACTTATGGCCGATGTGTGCTCTTCATCTCCCTCCCTCCCTCCCTCCTTCCATCATCCATGCCTCCCTCCATCCCTCCCTCCCTCCCTCCCTCCTTCCATCCATCCATCCATGCCTCCCTCCCTCCCTCCCCCCTCCCTCTCTCCCTCCCTCCCTCCCTGCCTCCCTCCATCCCTCCCTCCCTCCCTCCCTCCATCCATCCTACCTGAGCAAAGTTGAGAAAGAAGAGTTGATCATGTGAGAGTTCGATCCCCGGCAGTGACGGTTCCTCTCCGTGCTGTTTCATATAGTTCTTATAGGCCTGCACCAATAACACAAGACATGTTTCTTTCTTTATCAGAGTTCTACTCATTCTAAAAACTTCCCATACTTCTGCTAATGATGTTCAGTTATATAAAATGTATTTCCTCCCTGTAGGTTTCATGTCTAATTCTGGAGGATACTGTGAACTCCTGTTACTGTTTGTGACCTGGTGAAGTGTTTCACATGTTGAGATGTTCGGGCCTGAATTAGTTTTTTTTTATTCATCAGAATACTTTCTCATTTATAAAACAGCGGGTCGACGTACAGACCTCGGGAAGGGACATGGAGACAAAAATATAGATATAAAAAAATACATATAGATTTATATTCCTTCTTGAGGTCCGTATAAACACCACCAGAGCCAGGCAGACAAATTATTCTAAAATATGAGAGGAAAGGAGCCGGAGAGAGCCGAGCAGTTAGACAACAAACCAGCAAAACATAAATCAACATTCAGTCAACCCTGTTTTCCACTTAAAGGCTCTCAGGTTCTGAAATAAGCAGCCATAAGAAATAAAACTGAATTTCAAAGCTTTCAACACTCAGGAAAAACTGTAGCTTAAACAAAGCCAGAACGAATACAGCAACTCTCTTTCCAATTTGTTGCTCCTAATCATTCTGACATCGTCGGTCTGGTTGTAGTTTGCTGGTATTGTTTCATGTCATCAACCCCTAAATAAAAGACTATTCGTTTACATTTCTTTATAAATGTCAGTCAGTAACCTGGTAAAATGTCACATCTCTAATAACATTAATTTGTAAACCGGCTTTTAAACGGCACATTGTTTCCAGGCTCGTTACCTGATACGCCTGCCGTATCCCTCCATTGTCAGCAATGTTCTCCCCGAGGGTGTTATTACCATTCAACTGGAGAAGGGGACATAAGGAGAGACAACACAATGATTGGCCAGAGACAGACTGTAATTTTTCTTCTGTATTTCAGCAAATTGCAGATATTTCATTTCGGGATACAAGACACCATTTTCTCCGGGTATAAGAGAGGCATTGTTAGAAAGAAATAGGGCGGAGGAGAGGT
Source organism: Macroramphosus scolopax (assembly GCA_901007825.1). Classification (NCBI taxonomy): domain Eukaryota; kingdom Metazoa; phylum Chordata; class Actinopteri; order Syngnathiformes; family Centriscidae; genus Macroramphosus; species Macroramphosus scolopax. The sequence continues at coordinate 32,227 of CAAKHC010002215.1, read as the reverse complement.
GAAAAGAAAGCAGAGAAGACGAGGATGCAAACGTGTGAGATTAAAATAAAACCAGAGAGAAATGGATTGTCTTGCTGACAATAAAGCAAACAGACGAGTGAGACAGGAGAGAGACGGTGGACCAGAACGTACATGAAGTCCTTTGGCCAGGTCCCAGGAGAAGTTGCCGTACTGATCGACGATGCACCGGGACTGCTCCAGGAACTTCTCAGTTGAGTCCGGCGTCCACCAGTCCTTCAGGTCACCGTCTTTATCGTAGTTGCGACCTAAAGAAAGCAGTGATTTCGAACCAAGTGTTTAATATCGGAATGTGAGAGTTCAGGACAGACTGATGTGCATGAAAGTGGTAACTTTAAATATTTATTTTTTAAGAGTCACAAACAAATGTCTTTTGATTTTGACAGTAAAACTGCTAATTGATGAGCATCAATACGAGCTTTGTCACAGTAATACTGTGTCTGGCTTCCATAACAGTAGTGGAAAATACACATTTCAGAATAAAAGTTCTGTTAACATTTTCACTAGAAATAAATTAAAACCAGACTTGTGTGATATACCCATTATCTTGTTATCAGTTAACAGTAATCGATCGATGTCAGTCACATGTTTCCACTGTCTCCACTTTGTTTCAGGAAAGCTTAAAGTTGTATCAAAGTCACTTTAAAGAATTCTGACATCATTTAAATTTAACTTAAATCAATAAAAGTGAGGCAGTAACTGCAATAAACTGCCAAGTGCAGGAACAAAAAGCAGCAGCACATAAGAAAATCATACCGTTGTCGTCAAAGCCGTGTGTGATCTCGTGACCGATCACCATGCCGATGCCCCCGTAGTTGAGAGATTTAGCTTGGCCTTTACCGAAGAACGGGGGCTGGAGGATCCCTGCGGGGAACACTGGCACCAGGGGTACAAACTTGTTACCGAAATCTTAAAAATATTTAACGATCTGCTGCATCCATGTTTAACCGTGTTTGCATGTACCTATTTGGTTTTTGCTGGATGAGTAGAACGCGTTGACAACGGCAGCTCCAGTGACCCACCTGGAGAGGACAAGGAGGGTGGAATTAAAGATTGGTAGTTTATGCATATACAGCACGACAAAAATACAAGTCATGATAGATATATAAATTTACCTGAGGTCAATGATAGCTGGTCTAAAATTAGCATTGCGACTTTTTGTGTGGGAGAATGTTTTGTGCACAAGTCAAAGGTGTCGGCTCAGACACGGCCGACATTCTAACTTTAAATAAGCCTGTTTGCTTGATTTAATTCTGCCCCCACAGGAAATCTTACTCCTCTTTGTTGACTTTGACTCTGAGTTTCCGCAGGCGTTTCTTCTGCAGATACTCCAGGTTCTGTAGGATGTTTTCAAAGTACTCCTCGGCACTGTAGCTCAGCTAACACCAACACACAGCCAGAGAAACAGGCGGGGGGATTAGGCTCGACGAGGGCTATCAACACCAGGTCATATATTCTCAAAGGCTCATAAAAGCCCAGAATTCACAAGCATATTTCCGCAGCACTGATGTGTGGCTGTAATCAACCCACTCAGCACTCTGCAACATTAATTTCAGGAAAGACACTCACATCTTTGTACTCATTGTTGAGGTATTTGTCATCCATGATGTTATCGGAGTAGCCGATCCGTTCCCGGATAGCTCGAGCCTGAAGAATAGGAGAGGAGAAGATCTGACAAACCTCTTTTAATCATCACATATCCTTAAAAAAAACAAACAAATATGCAACTAATACCTTCTCCTCAGCTGCTCTCTTGGTGTCTGCATCCATCCAGGTCAAGTCGTCGAGGTTACTAATGAAAACCTCTCGGATATCTGTTATCATTTCTTCCATCTGATGCACGAATGTAAAAAGAGACAGCGGTCACAGGTGTGATACTTACAGTATCTGTAACAAGAAATGACAATAACTGGCGTGGCGGTTGCTCTCAGAAGGTCTGCAGAGCTGCCCAGCGGAGTTCTCGCTCCACGTTTTGCAATGTATTGTGCAACAGAGTCATAAAAGCCCTGAATTATGCCTCCTCATCACATTGTTGGCACTCACAGGGTAAGACTCCCTCTGCGTAGGAGTCCAGTGACCTTGGGTAGTGTTGCCAGTAGTAATAATGTTTGTGGGAGTAACAAGACAGATGGAATAATATATCAGATAATATTAAAAAAAAAAAAGAAGTTAACCAGACCGTGTTTATATGAATAAAAAGGGGAGTCAATGACAACCAGAGTTATGTCATAATTAGTGATTAAAAGAGATACAAAAAAAGGTTTTAAAGAAATATCCTCGTATTTACAGACAGTTCTTGTTATTGCCTTAAAACCCTGTACAGAAGGACGTCTGCTGTAATGGAAACAAGTTTGCATATTAATACTAATACCAACAACACATTCATACTATGATCTTTGAATACGTATTTACTTATAGATGCATGCAGCAGTTTGGGTTGCATATTCTATAAATTATAGAAGAGGTGCTTAATGATTCATCACCACCGCGATGTGTTTAAATAACAAGTTGTGCTATTCCTAGCGAGCAAATAAACGTCTGTAACTGAACAAATATTGCAATCTTGCCGTCAAGATTAGTTTCTGTTTTTATATGTTAATTCAAACAGCGGCGTGCTCCAAAATCCACAGGAGGCCTGTGTTCCGGGTTTATTGTTTGTATAATACGTTGCTCTTTAGTTACGGTATTTATAAGAATGAGCCTGCACACACAGAGACAAAGACTGTCTGACGCCGCCGAGGCTGGCAGGACGCTGTGCACACTGTACGGTGCCACGGTCATCGGACACTGGAAGGACACACGGATAAAGGCGTCCATGGCGAAAACGGCCGTTAATTATTATATATAAATCTCATGGAGTAACAAGTGCATGATTTATGTAAAGTATAATAATTTAGGATAAAGTAGCATTAAATGGAAGCACTCAAGTAAAGTAGGAGTGCCTGTACGTCACTCTCAGTACATGAGAGTGCATGTGTGTCAGCGGCGGTTAAACCAGGCCGACTTACAAACATGTGTCGATATATTTGGGAAAAAAAGGGTTGTTGATAGTTCTCACAAGCTCAAAACCGTTTTGTTTCAAATCTCTCTTACACACACACACACACACACACACACAATAAAACATTTTCACAGGTTGCAACCGTGAGATGCAACTGAAGGAGAGGAAGGTAACCGATTCACAGTGTGCAACACTCAGCATTTTGACGGACGCAGACAATCACGCACACGCACACACACTCTATCTGACTCAGACACAAACGATCGTGCTACAACATCCACAGAACGTCATATATATACAATCTGAGTCTTATTCGCCCCTACTGACCAGTTCTTTGCTCTTCTCAGAGAAGGCCTCCTGCACATACAGCCGTCCCACAGCGTTGTCCATGTTGTTGTTGACATACAGCGCACACTGTCGCCACACTGCTGCCTCCGATGTCGTACCAGACAGAGCCTGCAGGGAAAAACAACAGATCAAGTACAACCGGAGGAGAAATCACTTCATCATCGTGTTGTTTAAAGAAGCTTGTTGTCTTTATTTGTGCCTGCGTTATTCATTAATCGCACACCAGCGGCTATAACAGGGCAGGAGGGAGATAACTCAATTAGGAAGAGGTCTAGGATTATAAAGTTATTAAAGTGGAGGACAATGTGTGTGTGTGTGTGTGTGTGTGTGTGGGGGGGGGCATCTAGTGTTTATGAGAGATCAACCGATACCATGACAAGATAATCACCTCTGTAAGCTGATCCGCTTTAGTCCAAAGCAACTATCAGAACTTGGGAAGTACAATAATGCAACATCTATTAGGTTTGTTTGGCTCAGAATGTTGAACAATGGACATCTGACACACACATGCATGCCCTCCTTAGGTTAGGAGATTAATTCAGTTTGTTTGCCGGATTAAGTAAAAACCACCAGGCCAATGTTCCCCGTGTGAAGGACTGCAGTTGTGAGCCAAGGAATAACATTACTTTTTAATGCAGATCCACTTAACAAAGCGATAAACAGCATCGTATTGAGTGATTATGTGGGACCATGTTTCGGTTATAAAGTCTAAATATTTGCGGGTGTGCAGAAGCATCTTGGAAGCTGCTGACGGACAGCGTGAAGCGTCAACAGGACCAAGGTTCTGAGGAAGTATCACACGGAGCTTTATGAAAACACTTCGCCGTATTGTAATACTTTTAAAACTCTATCAAGACATACGAGGTGACAGCTGTGGAGTGGCGCATAATAGCAGGCTGGGCTGTCGGCCTTGGCGGAGCTTTGTGCATTGCTAGACTGTTTTATTCATGGCCTAAACATATTTCTAAAGCATGAATAAATGCAGTTTAGTGGATAAATATTCAACAGAAGCACGACACAAAGCACAAGCCAAATAAAAGGTCCTTCTCTGTACATGTCTTTATCATCCATCCTTAAAAACAATATTGAAATGGTTCCGTTCATGCGTGCATCTCAGACTGTCAGCGTCAATCCCACTCGTATGTCGGGTGTCGGGGTCCCTGCAGCGTATACCTTGCGGAAGGCTTTCCTGGTGTCCCTGTAAGCTCTGCTCAGGCCGACCACCATGTTCATAGCGAAGCGCCACACCATGTAGTTCTGCAGATCCCTGTGAGGAAGAGGGAGAGTCTTCAGAGGAACCGTCTCACTCACCTCGCTACGGTGAATCAATAATGGGTTAGCAGCGCCCGTCGTCAGACGACCACCCACACACACACACACACACTGACAAGCATGCACATTTGCATTCACGAACCTCTTAGTGTATCTGGCCAGGAGGACGTTGAGTCTCCTGTAATAGTTGGGGGAGTAGTTGATGACCTTCTCTGTGTCGGGAACACTGATGTTCACTGTGTCCATTATCTTCGCTGTGAAGTAACTCCAGTCGAAAACCTTCAGGAAAGAAAGAATATCAGCAGGATGGAAGGTGGATGAGACACAATAGATTCTGATGGATTAGCAGTTGTTTTTTTCACCTGTGATTCAACCTCAAGGGTGAAGTTGGCTTTGAAATCACCCAGTTCCATCTTATTGTATAGCAACACCGGGTTGCTACGGTCCTCGGGGGTGTCAGTGGCCTTGAAGAAGAAAACGAAGAGAGGGAACGACTCAAGAACGCTGTTACAACATACGCCTGTCATGTCCTAACACATGAGAACAACTACAGCCCAGGTCCTGAGGAGCAACAGACGTATTTGAGGAGCAGCAGAGCTTCAGTGCTGTAAATGTCAGAACGAGAGAGGTGTGATCGTCTTGTCAGAGCCGGCAGTGAAGTGGAGGGGAGTGAAGCGTGGCACCGAGCACAGCACACCAGCACAGAGTAACGAAAGTGGACAGGGGAAACCTGTTGATGTCTGACAGAAGTGGTTGTGTATGAATCAGGCCGGTTAACAGCTGGTTTTACACAGCAGCCACTACAGTGGAGGCTCAAACACATAGAGGGGAGAGAGGTTTGTGCAGCAGATGGAGGAGTGGAAGATCATCCTGTCAGAACTTGTCTCCTCCTAGAATCCTCCCGTTATTTGAAGCTGGGATACAGGCATGCTTTTCTGTTGTAAAACCACATCTTGAAGAGCTGAGGAAGACTCTAATATGAGTATAACTTCTGCTGAGAATGAACAAAGGCTGAGTGTGTGCTTACATTAGCGATGTCCCTCTCCAGGTCCATGACTCGTGCCACCTCCTCTTTGATACGGGTTTCGTTGACGACGAGTCCCCGGTCGGTGCGGATCAGTTTCGCCAGTTTGATCATGAACTGCTCGTAGGCTTGACAAACCTGCCAAAGCGTGCAAAAAAAGCTCCATCGGCTCGGAGATTCAACCAGAGACAACGACGTGCAGTCACTTATAGATTCATACACAAAAAGATGCACACAAGCTGAGAGTGGTCAAAGGTTTAGTTCTGTATATCAGTCATACATTAAACTGTAAAGTGAAAGCAGAGCAGAGCATGTCCACTCCAATCACACACATCTGGTCCGGATTGAGACTCAAATCGGTTGTTTGCCTCTTTGATTCCTATCGCAGCTTGTTGCTTCAGAGCCAACACATGTAAGAAAATATGCAAAGAAGTGACTGATGTCCTCATCATGTATTGGACATCGTGTTTCCCCTAACGATCTCCAGGGGACATTAAACCCACTCAGGGGGGGGGGGACAGGCCCAAACAAAAAAACGTTGGGCTGTTTTTGTCATGCATCAGTTGACGTCTTTGTTTGCATGTGAACTTTGTTCCCACCTCCGTGTAGGGTCCGGTGCAGGCGTAGTAATCTCTGGACAAGAGGCCGAGGTTGGTCTGCTGGTCAAACTGACAGAGAAAAGAATGTATTCATATAAACACTGCATGAAAGACCGGGAGAAGAAGAGGAGCGCTCGGTGTTGCTGCACACCTACATGTATGATGTGTGAATTGGAGTCCCGGTCATCGGTGCCGACGAAAAAGTTGACCATGAGCTGAGTCCCGTATCTTTCGTTCAGCTTGGCGACGGCGTCCTCCAGCCGCCATGTTTTACCTGCAGCAGACGTTAGAATGAAGGCAGGATGTGCAGACGGCTGCATGCAAACCTACTTTGTCTCGTCCTGGACCCCCCTGGTCCCTCGATAAGGTGCACACCATGATTTCAGGTCATTTTACACAATAGGGACTCTCTAGAGCAGCTAAACACCAAAAAAATCGGATCCAGCATCACTGATCAGTCACTCACAAGACCCCCGAGGCCCCTGTATTAAAGTATACTTTACCATAGTTGGTCTCCCAGTCGTCCACGGCGATGGGCCACTCAAACACACTCGGCAGCATGTCCAGCAAAGGACCCCCCCCTCTCTGCTCGATTAAACCTTAAACACAGCATTGATCAAAATAAGTAAACATGACTACGTGAGTCTTGATATAATTCTTGCATGCGACTGCTGTGTGTAATCAATCTGTGCCTGTCGGACGGATTCCAGCAGTTTATTCATGTGTGCACCGTGTAATTCCATAAAGCTGAAGATGAGTAATCCTCGCACTCAAAGCTCCTCGTCGAACATGAATTGTAACGTTAGCCTTCGGTCTAGTTTGACGTACAGTTTAACAATCCGGCGAGCTGAGTGTGAGACACAAAACCTTTGAGGACAGAGAGAGCAGGTACAAGAAAGAAACGGTGACGGCCGGCGCCTGCTGACTCACTCTCATTGGTGCAGGACTTGTAAAGGGTCTTAGCCTTGGTGAGAGCAGCAGCTTCCCCCTCGACGCTTTTTTCAAGAACACCTACAAATAGAGCAGAAAAACAGAGCCAGCGTGAGGGAAAGCAACACTGATTGAAAGAGAAAGATAAAGGAGGAGTGAGTCTGCATGTTGTTATACGGCCGGTGGGGAGGGAACACCGAGTGGATGTACGAGTTAACCTCAGGTACAATGGAGAGAGCTTCTTCTTTTTTTGTTGTATCTCGGGGCAGTGGAAACAGAATCCAGCTGTTGTCCAGATGCGTTTAATCATTTTAATTGTGGTATGTTGTCTTCGCCTGCTTCAGAAAGAGCTGACCAATAAAACGTGATGTCTTCCAACCGCGCCGATACAAAAGAAACCAGAGACAGAACAGGAATTAAAGATTCGCAGCTGCAACACATAAAACAAACATGACGAGTCCTCTCATGCTAATTCTTTGTACAGTATGTTGTTTGAAAAGCTGGACAGAAGTTCGTATATAAGAGAAACAGTCCGACATTGCATCAGCTGTTTTAGTGTTTCACACATTTAAAATAAGTAAATTATGAAGCAAATGAGTTTCACACACTGACAAGGCGTTTTTACAACAGGTATTTCATGCACCCTCCCAAACCTTCCCCTTGAACTGTGACCCTCTTCTGCAACCCCCGGCCTGCCTGGGGTTTGCCTGAATTGCCTGTTTGCCTTGAAAGTGAAATATTTACTGTTGCACTGCAGTTAAATTTCTGTTCTTTACAAGATTCGGGGTCATTTGTCGTAGAGGTCGACACTGTCATATAAACAACAATTTAAAGTGGGAATCCGCAGGCACAATGCTTTAAATATTTTATTGCCGGCTGCTCAGCAGATTTGTAGTAAGCCAGGCAAAAAGCTGAGGGAAGAAAAAAAAACGGAGGGACGGAGGGGCTCCTCTTCAACACCTGTTTGGGGCGTTTGGGTGGTAGTTAGCTCAGCCCCGGGCGAGACTGCGTATCTACATAGACAGCTAATCAAATGAGAGGTACGTGTTTTTAAAACGAGGGGGAGGAGAAGAGAAGAGCCTGGAGGCACCGAGTTGTAGTGGAGCTCTAAAGTGCAACTGTTCCTTCAGGATGGGCCGTCGCCTCCCCGCAGCTCCGATAAACGTGGAGAACACACGGGTTCAACACGACACCCACATCATCACTTTTGTATTCGTGCATCAAGTCAACAACCTCACACCTACTCGACAGGTACTTTAAAGCACGTCGACGTTGTGTCAGCTACGTTATTGTTTTACTGCGTGTGTTATAATTCACCTTCAACGTTCTCTCCACCTCTTCTCTCAACTGAAACCTGGATTTTCCAGAAGCGTTTTGGATTACTATGCAGAGCGTGTTGGATCCCCGGCATGTTTATTTGCTTTCTGCCGACTGCTTCATGAATAATGAAAACTCTTAAGTCTTAGTGCCGATGATAAACTGTACATCTGCACATGAACAATAACGGCAACATATTGACCTCGTTAAGTGTGCAGACAGTTTTAATGTGTAAAAATAATTCAGTCATTAAAAATCCACCTTTAATGTTTATTCTGATCATTTGTTAGCCACATTTTAATGCTTACTCTATTCACTGATTTATTTATTTATTATCGCCCTATCTCGCTGTTATTCAAACTCAATCAGCCGACAGCGGGCGACACACTTACAGTTACACCAATCTGATTTTGTTTTTCAGCCCCTGGGAGATAATCATCATCTCAATGAAGTCAAAGCTTGAAAACAGCTCCTGTTTCTGCTGCTGTCAGCTGCGATGTCAGCGTCATATCGTCACACGGTCCAGGTCACATCCATCCAGTCGTCCAGCCCATCACACCGCTGCTTCCCGTTGTCACATTAATGTCGACGCTCACTCCCTCCACCTCCGCCAGTCTCGTCAGAAACACCAGTTCCAACAGATCCTGCAGCCCATCAGGTGGGATCATCAGCCGCCACCACCACCACCGGTGTCTGGACTCCTGGGGGGGGGGGGGATTATCTCGCTGCCACTCAGGACAGACATCCACAGCTTCAAACTCTCCATGGAGTCCAAGTGACAGAGACTCTTCCTATAAAGGCTTAATCATCACATATCTTCTGTCAGAATGAATAAATGCATGTTCAGTTCAGACACTTGTCTCCCCTGATTGAACTTCCCCCGGTGGTGAGTGCTTGACATTTGATGCCTGCAATGATAAGCCTTTACTAGCTCAGCCTTTTACAAAGTGATTCTGTAGTCACCAAGTGAAGTAAGCTGGACAAGTCAGGCTGAACAGGGGGGGGGTCAGACACCTTTTCAATTTGACGCGTCAACACGCACCTTATTACGGCTTAAGGACCACCTGTCTTCCAGATGTTGCATTGGGATCAACCGATACATCATCACACTGCACGTCTCAGTGCGGTTTCAGGATCAATACAGAAAAGAGGACACATCCTACATGACGGGAGACATCGCTCATCTCTCAGTGAGACGGGATCAGAAGATGAAGATAAAGAAAAACAGATGCTGACCCGTTCAAAAACAGAAGAAGTATGTTTGGAAACTGTCCATATTCGAAACAAGGACTCCCCCTCTCTTCACCAGACACTTGATTTAATCCAACATCAATACATTAAAGAGGGGGAAGTATCACACTGCTGTCATTTCATTAAGCAGCTCCATTTTATCCTGAATATAAATGAGTATTGAATGACCAAATGTTTTGATTTTCTGGGTATTTTAAGTTGCTTCTTTCCCTACTTGCATGGCCGCATTTCACTTATACCTTTTTCTACCCTTTTCATTTTTTTTCCTCGTCCTCCCATTTTCTCATTACCATGTTTGCACTATTTATGTGCTCATCTAATCTTAATGACGTCCTGAGTTGAGGACCCTTCGCAGGGAGCTTCCTGCAAAAGGGCACAGATCATGTGATTGGATTAGTGACTGCCTGGTGCTAATGTTTAACCACAGCAATCCTCTACACCCCCCCCTCTCTCTCTCACACACACACACACACACACACACACACACACACACACACACACACAGACAAACACACATACACACACAGACAAACACACACATACACACACACACAGACACACATACACACACACAAACACACACAGACAAACACACACACACAAACAAACAAACAAACACACACAGACAAGCACAGACAGACACACAGACACAGACAGACAGACACACACACACAGGCAAACACACACACACACATACACAGAGGCAAACACACACACAGACAAACACACACACACAGACAAACACACACACACACACAGACAGACACACAAACACACACACAACCAGACACAAATACACACACTCACACACACACAAACACAA
>CAAKHC010002215.1:0-21624 GCA_901007825.1 Macroramphosus scolopax | reverse complement strand
CCTCTCTCTCTCTCACACACACACACACACACACACACACACACACACACACACACACACACACACACACACACACACACACCATTCCCATGTGCATGTATGGATTTATCTGATATGTTGTGGCGGCCAGCAGTTTTCAGGATTCACAACGTTACTCACGTTCAAACCAAAGTCTGATCAGCTGTCTACTGAGCACTTCGACTGGAGGGTTCCGAGGACACCGAGAGCACCTCAGCGGTTCCCTGGGGATTGAACCGTCTGGTCGAAAGCTCGATTCTCTAAACATTTGGCCTCAACTGCCCCAGATGTTGATTTCCAGTCTGATGATGGGTCAGCGATACACACTGTTGCCTCAGAGCAAGACAGTCCTGGACCGGAGCCACAGCCGTCTCAGTTTCTATGCTGGATTCCTCTCACTATCCAAGACATGTTGGAAATGAATATTCTTGTCAGTGCCCCCAACCAAGGCTCTAGTAGGAAAAGACTTAACTGCGTGGTTGTCAAACCTCCAATTCAGGAAGACCAATGTGGATTCCATCCTCACTCTGGAACAGTAAACCCTTGCAGGGGTTGTGGACGGCCGCCGCTCGGCTGTCCCTTTTCTCTGATTCTATTTGTGATGTTGGAGAGGATCTCCAGTCCAGTCTGGCGACCTCAGGATACCTTCATTTCTTTTTCTCATCCTAATCCGACTGTGACCTCCAGTGCACGCTGGGGAGGTGTGATGTGGTCGGCATGTCCAGGTCGGAGGCCTTGGCTGCCTCAGGGTTGGCGGTGGGTTGCTGCCCCGAGCGATGGGGTTCAAGTATCTCTGGGTGTTGTTTTTTATGAGTGACAGTAAGTTGGAGCGTGAGCTGGCCAGGCGGGTAGCTGCATGGCCAGCAGTAACAGAGGCACTGCACCGGTATGTGGTGTCTGTTCCCTACAGTCAGGTCGAGGCCCGTGCGGGCACATGAGCCAGCGTCTCAGGAAATTGCGAAATGTGTGGCAATATTCAAGATCATTACGTTGGCGGAGGTCCGCGGTCTCTCCAACTCTCTGGTATTGGATTCACTGGCATCCTCGACGGCAAATAAATATTTCATTCAGGATTTGTAGTCAGTATATTTTCATTGGCTAAGATTTACTGTATTAGTATTCGTATTAATTTAGTTCCAGTATTTATGGCGTTGTGCAATTGTGGACGAGTGGAATGTTGATATCAGAGAAGCCCCAGGTCCCAAACCATTTTCTCAAAAGTCCTTTTTAAACTGTATTGATTGAATTTATTATCACAGGAATAAAAGGTCTTGCTGGTGAACAAATTTCCAGCATCATCTCTCTCACAGATGCTCGGCGAGACACACAACGGCGCTGAAATCCCACCAGGAACATCGTCTGGTCCGTGTTCTGCGTGCCTTCGGCTCCCATTTTTCTCTGTAAATTGAGACGTGGACCCACAGTGAAGTGAGTCAAATGCCGCTTTTGTAGGAGCATTTTTGCTAAACTGTCATCTTTGCATGGATTTATGCACATTCGGCTCCGTTTGAAGTTGACTGCCACATGCTGTTTCAAAATTTCAGATTCTCAAAGCGTTTTTTTTTTTCCAAATACAACCAAATCTTCTATGCAGAGATCTCCCTCTTCCTGTTTCCTGCACATCACGCCACCTATCTCTTCTCCTATCACTCCTCCTTTTGTCTTTCATCCACCTCAGTCTTCACATTCTCATCAGTTTTGATGTAAGTGATGAGTTTCATTGCGCAGTATGCCACACCTGAGGATGAGGATGAGGAGGAGGAGGAGGAGGAGGAGCATACACACTCTGCTGTGGTCCCGGCCAGAAATGTAAATCCTCCATTATGCATCATTTATGGCCTTTTACAGCAGTGGAGAACAAACCGAGGTATTTACAAGCAACCATCAATCTACACAACCATCCGCACGTTCACGCGGCCTCAGGCGCTGTGGAGTCCAGGTGTTTCCAGACCCCTGCAGCTGTTGACAGGAAAAGGATCTGTCAGCGGGAGGTGGTGTCCAAGCAGGCGGCGGCAGCCGGCCTGGGGATCAGAGGTCGCATGTTTCATGTCACATCGCAGAGCTGCAGACACGACTCTATCGACGCCTCACACTGACAGGGCCTCACCTCGTCGTTCATTAGTCAAACACGTATTTCATCTGAGAGCCGGCGGGTCGCTACTGTAAAAGTGTTCAACCCTGCAGCTATAAAAAACAGATTTAAATCCATATCATCCTCTCCCTCTCACACACACACACACACACGCTGTCTCCACACACAAAGTAAACACAGCGAGTATTTGTTTGCAGAGTCGGAGGCACTCCGACTGTGACTGGTGAGCCAGACAGTCTGAAGGGGATTTGAACTATCAAATGATTTGGACCGCGTGTTTGTCTTCGCTCTCTTTCTACATGCAACATTAAGAGCAACGATTTCTAACACGTCAACCTAACCGACATTAGATTCAGGAGTGATTTGTGCTTTTTATTCCTCTCTCTTGTTTTCAGACAGGCCGGATGCATCTCAGTAAAAAAAAACAAACCGTGAAAGGACCAAACAAACTGAGACATGCTATGTACGTAAATGCACACGCAGTCGCAAAATGCCTAGAACGAGCCCCCGTTGAGGGATGTTTATTTAGCTTTTCTCCCCCGTGTGTGATCTTTATGGGTGTTAATGCAGCTTCGGAGAGGAGAGACAGGACACAGCAGAACGGATTGAATTTGAAGTTGTTTAAAATAGTGTGCAATGAAATATGCATTGTTTTTTTTTCCAGCACGGTTTCCGCACTGTTTATGTAACGCGATGACAAACGCGGGCTGTCGTCGTGGGATTATAGTGTCTCATATTTGGGCGAATCATTGCTGAGGAGCAGGAGCCAGAATTTCAATCACACGCGTTCATAATAACACTTCAAGAAATGAATGAAGATGTTTACCGCTACGAGCTCCTTCCAGAGAAAAGGTGGTCAAATTAAAACCATATGAATGATATATTGATCTGATGCGTCTCGGAGTGCAGTCGAGACACAAAGAGAAAGTTCCCAAATGATTATGAACGACGTAACGCTTCAGTCTGATTTAATGAATACATCTATCACCGTGTTCTTACCCGTGTTCGGACAAATAATCTACATGTCATCAATTCCCAACACAAGGACAGATAACATCAGTGAAGAGAAACAGGACTCCAGGACACAAGGCCGTCTGCTTCTCCAGCGAGATTGGACAGATAAAGAACTGGAGGCTGCTGCAAATTATCCACGAGTCCACGAGACCGGCTGTCTTCTGAGCTTTTGTTTTTTTTTTTCTTTCTCGCTAAGGATCAATCTCTCTCTCCCCTCTGAAGGATTCTTCTGCTGCTGCAGGTTATCTGCACTGTCTCTCTGATAGTGGAGAGGACTGGCAGATAAAAATGTGAATTTACGGTGGATCAAGAGTTTTCGTGTGTCCGTGAAAAGTTGGTGTCACTTTAAAGATTTAGCACCCGTTGCTCAGGATTCTTCTGGCCTTCTCACACATGATGGACACATTCACTTAAAGCTACTTGCAGCCTCACAGTCAGAGTCAATCTTGCCATAAGAAGACTTAGAGTTCTCTAAAAGCCACACACACGTAGAAAACTTAACACAATGTCCACACACACACGCACACACACACGGATGATGGCAGCTCCGGTGACCTCCGAGCTCACATGGTAGGAAGCGCTGACGCCCAAACTCCCATGGCGTCCATGATATCTATAGACCTGCAGTCCCTGGAGAACAGTCCTCTTTAGCTCGTACGCTCGAGCAACTGAACCGAGTTCTCATTATTCGTACAAAGCAAGAAGACTGACAAAGACGTGCCGTTCCTCTTTGCTTCTTCCTTCATTTCATCCCACTTCTTTATCGTCATTCCCTCATATGACTTTAAACTACTAAACTCTACAACGACTGATGTGTCGTTCCTGGGATATCAGACTAGTTTTAGGATTAAAGGTGATCGGGTGTTAATTAAGACTTTCCAGGAACAACATCAACACGCTCATATCAGACGGTGCTTCGACATTGTGTTTTACATGTGCACATAGGTACAGAGACGACGTCATCAAACGTCATCATTGTCCTGATAAGCCGGCTTCCATGACTGACGGCGTCAGATAATCCCAGTTCACACAAACACACATGTTCCACATGTTCCGTATGTCGCCCCGACCCGTTGTATGTCCCATCACATGTAGAAGAACTGACCCAACCTCCAGGGGTTGTTGCACTTGGCCCTCCTGAACTTCAAACTGGTTCCTTTGTCAATAATTACAAAGCAATTGGATTGAAAACTGCTTGCTGCTGCAGGTTGCTCCGCAACACTGAATCTACTGAGAACAAGCAGCACATGACCCCACGTCGTTCATAAATTAGTCGGTCTGCATGTCTGTATTGTCGTCTTTCTGCATGCGGATCATTGTTAGTCGGCGTGGGTGTAAGCGTGGGTGCCTGACCTTTGAGGATGACCTCCAGTTCATCTCGTAAGATGTCAAACGTGCTGTATCTGGAGCTGGTCTCTGGGATGATGTTCTTTTTAAGCCAGCCTCCACAGGCATACTGATAGAAGTCATCACAAGGATCCACACTGGCGTCCATATTCTCAATAAGACGAGAGGCTGCAGAGACAGAGAGGAAACGAGCTCTGAGAACTGCAGGAATTACTCACCAAAGACGAATCTACTCAAGGACTTTAGTATGATGTGAATCAGACGCTCATCAATCACTTCCACAGCAACATAAGACAGTGTTCCTCTTAAAACCATTAACTGGGTGCTGGACTATTTGTGGGACGAGAGCAGTGACCTTCAGCGTGACTCCATTTTTCCATGTGTAATAAACAATAATTTAAAAAGGGTAATTACTGCGGGTAGATGGATTATGCCACGATTGGAAAGAGCAAGGCCAGCTGATTCAATCCCTGTTCCCTGTGTTTAAGTTAAGCTACGCTTGCAGGCTCGCGGCAGGAGTCTTATGCGAACAGATAGAAAAGAAAGCGTGGCCCCTTTCATCAAACCCTCTGCAAGAAGTTCCTCCAAGTTAACGACAAAAGAATGCGGACGGCCGTAACTCTTGGGCGCACAACAGAAAAATTAACACAATAACACAGTTAAATCATAAATGCTTTGCTTTAAAAACAGGCCTTTTGAGTTAGCATTCAAAGACGAAGTAAATGCCAATGAAGAACAGAACTTTGCGTCCATCTGTCAAACAGTGTAACAGAGGAAATTGCGTTGCGTCGGAGAAACTTTTTTTTCGGGGAAACTTTTTGAGCTGCAATTAAATTACACGAGCCAGATAGCCGAGAGATCTCTTGTGACAAGACTGTCTGTCACTTTTGACTGAATTGGGACATTGGTTCTCAGAAATGCATCAGAAATTAATTGGCATCTGTTGCTGGGATCTAGTGGTGCAGCTTTAAATAGCCTCTCCGTTAATACTTTATATTTGAGTATGTTCAAGCTTGGAATATGTTAAATTCCATTAAAATCTTGTGCTGTACAGTTGTTCAGAGGTAATCTAATAACTGTGTGCCCGGTGCGTCTATTGACCGGGGAAACATTCACCCGTTGAAGTGTCTCTCGCGGCAGCCTAAACTTTTCAATTCCGCCCTCCTTTCGAAGAATAATCAAAGCCTTGAGAAAGAGATAATAAAAGACAACACACAGACAAACAAACAGCGCTTACCTGACTGTGTGCAGTCGGCTGTGGTGCAGACTTCATCTACGGGGAAATGCAAAACAAATCATTACTCAGTGGGGATGCTTGCAGTCATCGCTCATTATGTCAAACAATCTCCTTTCTCTTTTTCCACCATTGAGTGCAGGACTGCAAAAAAGATTATAATAGTTCATCACATATGTTATGCAAACCCAGCTGGTGACCGCCAGACGTCGGTGCTCTCGACCCTGCTGACTCTCAAACTGGTTCCGTTTGTCAATAATTAATATATGGATCTCATATTTGGGTTGGCTGTCTGTTCATACAGACCTTCTGCCAGTTTTGTTGGAGGGAACCTGATGAATCTTAAGTGATTCAATGGCATTTACAGCAGGATAAACAATCATTTACACGTCGGTCTGAGAAATGAGCTAATAGCAGTGTTTTCGGGTGCATAGTTACTTATATAAATTCATGACAGCACAAAAAGGACCTTTGCATCCTTGTTTTTTGGCTCAGTGGTTGTACTCTTGCACTCAGCAGGTCAAGTGACTTCTATTCAATCGGACAAATTGCTCCTCTTCAGTGCGCTCTTTATGCGTACCCTTAACCATGATCTCAGCTGGAAGTAATGGTCAGCACAGACATAGTTGAAGGGAAAAGGCTGTGAATGATTTACTTCATATTGTGCCAAGAAGAGAAGAAAGGAATGCCCCCCCCCCACCCAAAACTATTTCTAATTACATGGCAGCAGGGTCGAGAAGTCTTCTACTCTTTAATCCAGCACTCACCGCTCTTCTGTGTGGCAAAGAGGATAATGAGGGCGACAATGACGATGAAGAGCAAGGAGACGATTGTGATGAGGCCGATCTCCAGAGAGGTCCAGCGCGGCTTCTTGGCCGATTTGGGGGGGTTGGTCTCCGTCATCTTCAGGTCTCCTCCTTCAGCTGCCAGCTGTATCAAATCACCTGAGAAGAGAAGAGGAAGATGTGCAGCCGGATGACTAATCGATTAACAAGACATTAGCTTGCAACAATACTGTAATTCATTACGCAAATATGACACAGATTTGCAGATTCCAGCTCGCAAAATGTGACGGTTTGCTGGTTTTTAATGGTTTATATCATTGTAAAAATTAATAAGCTCATCTAATGACCTCAGTTTGGGCTCTGAGAGATGTTAATGGGCATTTTATACTTTTTCGGACATTTTATAAATCAGTAGAGTCCAGTCAGTGAAATGATAATAAGTTGCAGCCCTGAATAAAAGATGAGAGAGAGGACTGAGGGAGACCTAAGTAACATATAGCGGTGAATAAAAGATGTTATTAACATACGAACCTTGAATGGAGAAAAGAATAAAAAGAATGAATGGAAAGCTGCACCGATGTTTTCATTCCACATGCTATTAATATATATATATATATAAATATCTATAGGGCAACATGCAATTTATTTCAAAACAAATCAATTCTCTTATTAATGAAGCCTCCTGTTAGTCAGATTTTTTGGTTTTAGGTACATGAAAGACATGACAGTGAGTAGCAGACAAATCGAAAATATCCTTTAACCAACCTTGGAGCAAAAGGTCAGAACAATCAAAGCTGGTACCCTCGCGTGGCAGACAAAAAAAAAAGGAAACACACACTTCTGAAGAACAGAAAACAAGACAAACCTTCCCTCTGCTCCTCACTGTACAGTATTGTTTTCCACTCTTGAGGCTAAATGAGAACTTTTCAAAGTTCATGCAACAAGCCGTAAAGTCTATCTTTGAAGGCAATTAATCCTTAATCCCTTAGTGACACCACGCACACATGCACTTATGCAACCGGTGCACACAAACATACACACGCACACACACTCATAACAATGTGCTCACACACACTTTTACAAGCTGGTGTCATGAGGTGCCCGTGCAGATGGGTGGGTCTTTCTATGTGCTGGCTGAGATGAGAGCACCACACGACCAAAGGACAAAGCCTCTTAGGCTCCTTTGAACGAGCAAGAGCCACATGCACGCACACACACACACACACACACACACACACACACACATCGGCTGCTGCACTCACACATCCACATGCATCAAACACAAACAGAGTCATGCTGAATCTCAAATGTTTGTATTCCACTTTGTCACTAACAATAGGCTAATATAAAATAAACTCCCCTAGTTCCAGTCATCATCAAGCAGTGTAATTGGTGATCACTTCACTGTGGGTCACAAGAGTTAGTATAGGACTGTTTTTCTTCCCGTTTGCAACGTGTATGTGTGTGGCAATGCGATTAGAAGAGACTTAAGCGAAACAAGCGGCAAAGAACGAGAAGTAAAAAGAGTGAATGAAGGCATAAACAGAGATTAGATCGAACATTAATTGGAACTTCCTGACTAGCTCTTTCTGGCTGCAGGAGAGCGCTAAAACTTAGCTTCAACATCACTCTTTTCTAGTCTGCGCTAAAAAACATCACTTCGACAGCAGTGCCCCAACTGCTCTAACCAAACCCTAAGTGCATGTCCGTGCCAGCACATCATTTGATCCTCTCCTCACAGCTTGCATTCCAAGAAATCAATGCAGAAGCAATAAAATGTATTGCAACAGAGCTGGGGCATAAAAATTAAGGGAAGGAATGTGCAAAAACGATCCCGAGGACAGAAGGGGGAACGAGAGGTGTAAAAACTCTGAGTGGGATGTTGAGAGGCCCTAAATCATGTTTAAGTGACTCCCTTGCAATATGCTGAGGCATGTTAGGTATGAATCTTGAAGAGCACTTACTGCACGTCACTCTCATTTACTATCACTCATACTTCCACTAATGGCCGTTTTTCTGCATGATTCAATGGAGTTTAGTTTTGGCATGTGAAAGTCAGGCATCACATATCTGCTCCTGGATTGACATGTAATTAGATCCGTACATGCTTGACAGTTGCTCCGTGAGTGAGGAAAACGTAATAACCTGTGTCTTTTGGCACATATGCTGCCGTGTCTACATATTTGAAGATAATGGCTTATGAAAGGTGTAAACAAATCTCTCTTTTTTTTCTCATTCTTCCTGTCTCCACATTCTGTCTATCTTCAAACATCTACAACATAATTACTCCCCGTGTTTTGTCAGACCTAACAAACCCCTTCAAAATTAAACCCATCATTCACGGAGACATCTGGAACCCCCATGAGTCTGCATGCATGCATGCACACAAAAACACACACACTGACACACACACACAAACTACTCTCACTAAGTCACTTTTTTTACAACCTATATTAATGCCAGCAATGAACATGTCATGTACTTAACTGAGTGTGAATAAGTACTGGAATGTGCCCTACTTGAACTTAAAATAACACAGCGCCTGGGATATGTATGTTAGTACTAATCCTAGCTGCCGCTGACTTGAACCACTTTAAAATCATTTTGAGAGGAGCCTTGATGGAAAAAAGTCCACCATTTAGTTGGTTTTCAGAATAGTTGCAGAATGAATGAAGTAAGCAACTTTTAAAGGGATATACCACCAAACACAGCAACATCATCAGTCCCCATGCAGCTGATAATCAACACTACTCAAGGATACCCTGCAGTAATACTAAGAGAGCGGATTAAGTTGCCATATGGTAAAAATACATGCAACAAGGCGTTAGAAAATGTTCAGCTGCAGCACACACGGTGGTTCGCAAACCGAGCAGGACACTGCGATATGCGTGCCAGCTTTTCATCTCCTGTTGCACGTCGGGAATTCCAAAGGGGGTTGGCATGATCAACTGGTGCACGCTGCCTCGTGTCACCCAGCCGACACGCGCGAACACGCAGAAATAATGCACATACACGCACGCGCTGGACCGATACGCGCACAGATGGCACCGCGTTATAAGAGACACTCAGGGTGCGTGAACAACTTACCAGGTGTATCGGGAAATTTTCGGTCGATGATATATATGGGCATCACATCCACTTATCAAAAATCCATCAAATCCACAGAGGGAGCGCAGACTGCTGATCAATCTGTTCCAGACGATCTGTTTGATTCACTCTGGATTGCAACGAGGCGCAAACCGATCCCGCCTCTCTCCTTCTCCTTCTCCTTTGGCTTTCTAGCTATTCTAAGAGTGATCGTTCACAAACCAAACACACATATAAAAAACACACTTACACACTCATGCATAGACCCCAACTACCTAGGCTGTCTACCCAGAGAAGATCGCTGAATTCAACTGATCCATCAGACTTGCGCGGCGCATTGGTCAGGTGTATGATCCAAAGGGGCGATATTCCATCTCCAGCCTATACAGACTACGAAATATATAGCGAGGAGGCAGTGAAGTAGCCTTCTGAAGTTCCCTCCTAAGGAGTCGTTGCCCCCTCCGTCAGGGCGGCGTTTGGAAGTGACCCAGTCAGCGGCACTGGCTGTCAGTGGCGCCCAAAAAGCTCTGGGGCGCATGTTCAGGTGAACCGTGTGATGAGGTCATGTGTGGCATTTGCCAATGGTTTTTTTTAAAATTCTAAACACTTTATTGTTAGATAAGGAAGCTTAAAGGAAATGCAGTTTATATTCTTATGTGGACTTAAAGTGATGGGATAGATGATCAAGAGCTGGTGTGATTATTGTTAGATTGATGAATGATTCATTGGAATAATAAATGAGTTCACGAAACAACATCTCAGACTGCTGTCAGTCCCTCAGTGTTGAAGCTGCTTTTTCGGGTCAGGATGTATTCATGGTCCACATAGTGTAAGATGAAGTTCTCATGTTTGTGCGATCCCATGGAGGCCCCCTCTCCCCACCCCGGGGTCTCACTCTTAAATCATTTAAAACTAAACAAAGTCGTTTCCTTAATGAAGCACATATTTAACTGTCAGATCTGGGCTTAAATCAACTTGGCAACAATAAAGTTGTCATCCAGACAAGACACAGGACTTTTCAATTGCCAATTAGATGAAATGTAACCCTGTATGACTCAATTTATCCTTCTCAAATTCCCCCCAGTGTAACAATGGTTGGAGAAGATCACGCAAGGTTGCGAAATATTAAATCTTTAATTCAGGCCTGAAAATCACCGCTGTTATGGATTATATTGTTTATTAAAGGGGATGCTGTAGGCTACACGGATGTCACAGCAATTCATTCAAAGCAGAACTTAACAGCGTCACATAACCAGAAGTGTCCCGATCATCATCATGTTCATTCTTGTCGTTTAACGGCAGAATTCTTGCTTCCCCACAAAGACATTAGTCATCATGTATTTAATCTGACTACGGTAAAGCTTGCTCTGGGAACAGTGACACCAAACCACTGGTTCACAAAGTTTTCCCATTACTGTACCTTTGTGAAATATTTCTCAGCCAAGAAAGACTGAACAGCGCAAAAGCTTTTTTTATTAAAAAACTAAAAGCCTCTTTTTAAAGAGGTAAAATATGGTGCAGTGGTTAGAGGAGGTTCTCACAGTGACGAGGTTCTGGATTCAAATCTGCAGACTTTCTGTGTGGAGTTTATTTGGTCTCCTCATCTGTGTGAGTTTCCTCCAGGTGCTCCGATTTCCTAGACCAAAAGTTGTTGTTAATTGGTGACTCTACATTGTCCGTGTGTGTGATGGTGAATGAGTGTGAATGGTTGTCAGAGTTCATGTGCCCTGTGATGGACTGGCGTCCGCGGTCTACCCCGCCTCTCATGATCCTGCAACAGGATAAGCGAAATAGCAAATGGATGGATGGAATACAGCGCTGTGTAATCAGTGTTTACACCCTGCAGTAATCCAAAGTACCCTAAGGAGAAACACAGCTGTAAACCCTTAATGGTCTTCTATATAACCTATATTTTAACAGTAAAGCAAATAACTGACATAACAACACGCTCCTTTATCGCATATGCTCCAATGATTTCATTACAGTGCAGCTCAACGTGGCCTTTGGCTAGTGTTCTATTGACCAGTGGACCCCAAAGTTCACCAAAGGGTCATTTGAGAGCAATTATCCGTGCAAACACAAGGATGTTTCGTCTGAAAGTGAAAGTTAGCAATAAAGTGAGAAGTGAGAACACGGAGCACAACACAGCTCGGAATAGATGACTTCAATTCGTTGGAAGCCGAGGAGTTCTCTTTGGTTGCTTGTATGTATTTATATATTTAGATACAGAATATTTCTCTATGTAGTGTATTGTGACCGAGGTGGAGAATCAACAAATGTTAAGCCCGGAGAGCCTCTTTCTTCTAAAAATAGCTTGGACTATTTAATCTGGCCCTTGGACCTGATCTCTGTATGTATGTGCTTTCATTAAAGCTGCATTGTGAAATATGAACTCACATCTACAAGATTAAATGCATATTCAAGCCTCCTGGTATCACCCTGTTTCACCATTCATGTTTCATTGCTTCTGATAATCAGCAGCATGATTCCCCTCCAAGGAATTTCCATATCTGTATATATATCTTTTGAATTTCTGTGAAGCAGAACTGACATCGGTTTTCACAGTAGCTGCCTGTCAGTGCGTCTGAAAGATGTTCACATTTGCCTGCCGTGCAATCTCTGTGATCATATTTCCCATCATTTTGTTGCTATGCTCTTCAAATAAAACCCCTCACCCCATCTCGGTTGGCCATTTGATTCCTGTTTGCTGTCAGTGGGACCAGCATGTTATGGACTCCTGGAGAGTATTGGATTTTAATTGCGTTGTGCCCGGGGTGGCAAAGGTATTAAATGGTCTTCTGTTGCAAAAATAGACGCAGATGTGTAAACACAGATTGACAGACACATGAGCTCTTTGCATTGCTCCTCAGGCCTTGTAGTAGTTCTCAATGCTACTGACCAGTGACAGACAAATAGGTCAAGTATGAAAATGCACATTGGACTAATATCTCATGATGATTGACATCATTATGTTTATATTTCTGTCAAAGTACATGTTTATCACCACCTTTCAAGGAAACTGTGAAATCTGTGTCTCCGAGAACTGGAAGCAGACACCATGACTAATGAACAGTCACACATTTGGTCGACATATGCCTGTGAATCACAAACAGTCACTGCCGATCAGCAAGTTTGTCAAAAATGTTGCAAACTCAACCGATGTGTAATAGGAGCTTGTCTTCAGAGGAGGTGAGATATGACGGTTCTTTGGTGGCGTCAAGGTCACTCAGATGGCTTGTTCTATCAGCACCTCCCCTCAGGAAGCTGTCAGGGGAGTAATTCTCCTATCAGCAACAGAGGCGCTGCCCAGGCCTGGTTTAGGTTTGCTGTCAGTGCACAAACACACACAAACACAATATGGCAATAACGTACACAACCAAACCCACACAGGCTGGCAATCACATAGACTGCACACACATAAATGACCTCACATCTGTAACTCAGGGAGACAGACTGAGGTTTGGTCATGAGGCTGCAAGAAGAGCAACAGCGACAACAGAGAAAGAGAGAGAGATAAGAGGAAAGGTTCCAATGTCCCCAATATTTCCAGACGTAGGCACTTCAGTATTTAATTTGCTGCTGGTATCTGTGAGTAATCAAATGGAGGAAGAGAATGTTTTATTGAGTGTAAAAAAAAAATACACAGAAATAGACATTCTTTGTTTGTCACTTGAGAGGTTTATATATTCCCTTCTATGTATTCCATGGAGACAAATTGTTTTTCCCAATCTTAATCTTAACTATATTTGACCCATAACCACGTATCCATAGTGAGCACCAAGCTTTTATCACCAAATGATAGACAGCACCCTGTAATTTCGCTGCGGTGATTAATGTCCCCAGATTACGGTTAAAACAAGTACACACACGCACACACAAAGTGCAGATGCAATTATCTGATGTAAATAAATCATGTGTCTCTTTACTTCTTTGTTCATGTATAACATTTCCTGTCTCCTGCGGGTTCACCGTTCGCTTTATGATCAGTTTAGAAGCTGTCTCGAGCAAAGTCACGATTCAAATGACATTTCCTTTAATCAGGTGTTATCCTCTTCAACTGCCCACACTTGCTTTACCATGGTTAATTGCTATCTGTGATGCAGAAGTCTGATGATGGTAGGAGGATTTAGCCTGATTCATCAACCTCTGATGTAGATCACAAAAAAAAGAATACTAATAAAGTATGTGATTCTCGTTTTAGATGCACTGTTGATGGGTATTTTACAACATTGTAAAAGTGTAAATGTGTATCCCTTCATCATGCTCACTGTACTGTGTTACACACATCATTTTAATGTTTTTTTTCCTCTCTTTCTATCTCCAAACCGTAGACTGTATATGTATCTGGAAAGCACAGCTTCACTTCCTCCCACTCTAAGACAATGAAGCCAAGATATGCCTGATACTGACGCTGCCATATTGTGCTGGTGATGCCATTTGGAACCAGAGTGTGTTCAGAGTAGCCATCAGGGAATAGAGCTGCGTTGGCGAGGTCACACCCAACTCAATTGCGAGTGTTAATAAAGGCTAAAACCAGAGCTTATCAGAAAAACAAACACTGAAGCATGCGTCAGTGATAAGAACTAACCTCAATGGCAGGAACTGTCTTTTAAAAAACATGTGTTTTGTGTACTTGGCCCGAGTCCCATCTGCTGACATTCAGGGGGTGAATGACCTGTACTGCAACCCAGTTCCAGGCAGCAAGCGAGATCTTTTGGTTTCATTATTAGGACGCTCTCATGGCGTCCATCTGTGCTCCAAACAATCCTCACCACCAGGCCTACTTTAGGGGGGCTGTATCCTCCCTAAAATATTCTTAAGTCCCCCAAAATAATTTGGCGTTTTGTATTTGTCTATTTCTCTTTACTTCACAGTGTAAGATAAGACAGCGAGCCCCGTCAGTGCGTCATTATCAAATCCATTCCACTTGTTCGTATAGAGAAAGCCCACATGAATGAAGATCCAGTCCATGTTTTCACTGCCACCTTTCAGTCCACCGGCAGCCACCGCACTTCAAGTGCAGCTACACAGCCGACTGATGAGAGCAGCTCAGGGGAACCTGAAGCATCGATATAGGCAAGGTTATCAAGAAAGTAAATCCTCATCACTGCCGGTGGCAACAATTAGTTAGCTCCAGCTAAGAGCTGAGAGTCCATGTAACTAATGAAACAGTAACTCCCCGTGTGGACAAATAAAAACCTGGCTAGTGCGCTAAATTAAATTGTTAGCATGATGTTGATTTATTCACTTGTTTTAGCTCTGAAAAACCACCCCTATTGACCTGTAGGAGTCAGGGTGGAGGTGGAGAGGGGGAGACATCTACTGCAAAGGTGAGTCAAAAGGATTTCACATTATCAAGTAATTTGTGATGACAGTCTTATTAGAATTTTATGGAACTCAATATGGATATTTCAGTTCAAGGTGAACCAAGACTTGAGCTTTTATTTTGAAGAGGCAAGATTAGAAAGTGGAGAGAGCCAAGAGATATACAGTATATGAGACAAATTAGCTTGTGGGGGTTCCATTTCAGTATCACTTTAATTCAAGTAATTTAGTGATATTTTTCAGGGCTTGAAATTACAACCATTTTAGGAACAAAAATTGTTATGGTGGGCGCGAAAGACACCATCTGGGTTCCTTCACTGGTTGTGTAATTCTAGTACAGTGCCAAAAAGATGTGAGTGCAAACATTTTCTTGGTGGCTAAGCCCCCCTGTCCTTACAACCTAGTGATGCCCCTGCTCTCCACTATACTTGAATTTTTGGATATTGGATTATTTTGGAGCTAAAGGGACATTCTTTAAGAGGTTGGTGATGAGTTACCATTGGATTTATATAATCTACATTGTGTACACAAGCACCGTCCCACACTGGACTTGAACTCTTGCCATATAAATGAATGTACTGAAAGCCACATGGAGATTGAACCATTTTTCACCAGGAACATCAAATTTCATTTAAAAAGCATTCAATCAGAATTCTGTAACTGATGATTGAGTAATGGGCCTGGTTTGTGGCTCGCTAACAACCCTGCTCCCTCACATTTAGCACGCTGCAGATTCTTTACAGGGGGGCTTTGTCATTGTCAGTCTACTTCCTATTGCGGTTTGTCAATTTGCATTTCCAAACTTACTGCTGCAGCAGTTTTGATTCTCTTGCCAATGGCCAAAGTGATGCAGAAGGGCTGAAATTCCAGATCCACGGCAATAAAATGAGCTGCCCTTGCTGCTCTTAAGTAAGATACTATTAGCTGAATAGGTGCTTCGCCTCAATGACACTGCATGTCCTCGTGCACTCATCCTCGCTTTCCACACACCCCCACACACACAAACACATACACAGACCACATACACACACACCACTGTCCCTCCAAAGGCTCTGACATGCTGACAGCTGCCAGTCGAGGAGGTCAAGTTTAATGCTTCTACAACACCTTTGATCTCAGACTTCTCGTGATAATTTGTTTTTGGACTGAGTTGTATTTGGTTTCAGAGTCCAGTACAGTATGTGTTGTTATGTTCCTTGCCACAGGTTTCATGCTGTACCAGGCACAAGGCTGCTAAGCCTCATTGAGGCCCAAAATCCTTCGCTGCCATCAGTGCGGTGATGCCTGGAATCCTACAACTAGCTCTCTGGCTTAAAATTGTTTTCCAAGGGATATTTTTAACCACTAAATGTGTATGATTACATAAAACTGTGTTAAACGTTAACCATTTGTCATTGTGTGTGCATTTCTTTTGTGTGTTGTGTCCATGCATGTGTCAGCACGTTATTTCCTGGGATGTCCTGTGATTGACTGGTGTCCAGGGTGGACCCTGCCTCTAGCCAAATGTCAGCTGGGATTGGCTCCAGCTCCTCTTCAACCCTGCAATCCTCGGTCCCAAAATCCATCTCTGCCATCGGTGAGGTCAAGCCTGGAACCTTCTAAGTTCTCTTGCTTGTAATTGTTTCCCATGGGATATTTTACACCACTAAATACGTATGATTTCACCAATTGCTGTTACATGCTCTTCATTTGTCATTTTGCGTGCAATTCTTTTATGTGTTGTGTTCATGCATGTTGAAGCTGTTTAGAACTGGTCTGAATGGGACCGAGAAGAATGCTCTCTCATAACTCTCATCCGTCGCGGCCACTTAGCATGCTATTTCCTGAGTGTGTCCTTGTTGCCTCTGGCGTGTCGGTGTCAAACTCTCAAAGGCTGATGAAGCAGTCCACTGAGTCCCACTACTGGACACAAATGACTTGACAAAGGTTGGTGTTTGTCTGTGATTGACTCTGGCTGCATCTTAGTTTCTGTGGCAAGTAAAGACTTTATCAATGAATAAAAAACACAACTGATTGTAGATCAGCTATAAGCCATTGGAGTTGCTACACTACGAAGAACCCCTTACTGGACCCCTTGCCGATCAGACCATATGAGAAACATCCAGGGCCGTCTCTCAGTATAGAGGCAGTATTGTTAGGCGATCTAGGTTGATTATGCCACAAAATGTCAGGAGGGTGCTGCAACAGTGTTATCTAATGGCCCATAAGCACATTTATAGGTGATGTAATCAAAGAGTGTCTGGAAGATGTAGTGTTACAATCTTTTGCTTACTGGATGTTGAGGACATCTCAGGCAAATTGGGCGATTGAGCAAAAGATCCTAATGCTTCAACTTCCCGATCACATGTAGATCACATCCCCGTTATATAGCACTGACGCACATGTGGTTGCAGGGTTTTTGTGGAACCTCGTTACAGTATCAAAATTCACAAAAGCAGTCTCTTAGTAGAAAAAAAAATGACGCCTTTGGACTGTCACTCAGAGTTGCCAACATGATGGATGACTCAACAAATGTTCGATAGTAGGCAAGAC
The DNA here is from genome assembly GCA_901007825.1 of Macroramphosus scolopax. Taxonomy (NCBI): domain Eukaryota; kingdom Metazoa; phylum Chordata; class Actinopteri; order Syngnathiformes; family Centriscidae; genus Macroramphosus; species Macroramphosus scolopax. The sequence goes on along the minus strand of CAAKHC010002215.1, from coordinate 4,190 downwards.
GTTACAAACGATCCTGCAAGACTGTCCAGATCTGCCTTCGAGTTGCAGCGGCAAAACTAGTCAGAAATGGACAGAATCAGTATATTATATATATATATTTTATTGACTGCACAAGGCAGGAAGCTGTGAAAAGCAGAGGAGTAGAAGCAAACCCAAGTAAAGTTGGAAATGTAATAGCATTTCAAACTTCCAGGATCAATAACTCATAAGCAAAACACTGTTAAAAAATGTTTCTGTCCAACAGCAAGGTACACAACGAGTTCCAACCTAGTTTTAATCGATATGAGCCATCCCCCAAGCTGGACAGATAACACCGGTCTGTCTGTACGCAGCCAGCTGTGAGAGGGGTCCTACAGAGGTACTACAGAAACACATTGGAGCAAAGGTCTCCTGTTGGTCAATACTTTGCACGTTTAACTGTTGTACTTTAACCAACAGAACACCATTGATGTGTGATCGGATTTTGGTAACACATATGGGAAGGGCACGCCAAGAGCGCCATCTTAACAAGCATTTATTCTTCATTAATATTCATTCACTACACTATTTCCACATAGAAAGGAAAATCTTCATACTATGGCACACCCAGATTTGCTCTCATTGATGGTTTATATCTGATCCACAGAGCGCTAATAAATGATTAATATCATGATTAAGCCCTTTGTTCCGAATCATAAATCATTTCAAAAAGATGATTTATATTCAAAGTATCTTGTAATCACAGGAGAGGCAACCAGAGAGGCGATGTAAAACTAACTGGGCATTAAAAAAAGCTCCCTGGTTTAGATTTAAGAACAGATTAGATAAAGGTTTGACTTGAATTCCTGTCTTGTCAGAAATAGCTGAGGCCAGTATTTGAAACCATAGTAAATACTTTCTAATCTGAGGATTTGTTCAAAGTACAGTAATATGAATAATCTATTCAGTTTCAGCAGAAACCAAAGAACCAAAAGGAATTCATGAATCATTGCTGTGGTGTTTTGTGCTGTGTGATCATCTACTGCACTTATTCACAAACATCCTGGAGAACAACAGCTCTGGCTCATGCGGTCACCTTTGTGTGGTGTTTCCGAGAACGCATCTTGGAGTTTCATGCACTATTTGTTTAACAAGCTAACATCATCTGTCACCGTGACTAAATGTGGCTATCATACATTGAGGTTCACATCTTTAACCCCCCCCTTGTCTTCCCTTCTGTCTGAAATTCTCCAACAGGAAGCATTTCAGTTAGACTTCGACCCATCAGCGGGGGAATTGACAAACCTATTTGTTTGAATGTCCCTCTCTCTCTCTCTCTCTCTCTCTCTCTCTCTCTCTCTCTCTCTCTCTCAAAGTTTAAGGATTAAGTTAAATTATGCAGCAATTAAGTTCGAGGCAGCCTGAAGGTGAAAAACACAGCAGGCTGTTCGAGAGACTCTAACTGGGGAGTGTTTTTTTCTTTTTTACATTAGTCCACCAATAACCAAGGAAATATTAGACAGCCATACATGTGATGCAGACGACATGAGTTCAGAATCTGTGTCACCAATTAAAATCTTGCATAATTCATAATGTGGTCGTAAATAAAAGTTACCTTTTGTTTTGTCAGGGGTTATTTGATCTGGTTGAGCCATCTTTAAACTATTGTATTGACCAGATTTTAAAGAATAAGTCCAAACCTACCCAACTATTGTTATCTAATACATGTCTGTGTAAAAGAGAGATCCCGCATGACGGGATAGGTGGGGCTACATGTGTTGTACTCACGCTAGGATCAGATGCTGTTGTGTTTCATGTTACGCCTCTGATTCCAGAACACCTGCATTCTATCCAAGGCCCGGTTCAGATGTGCCTGATCCGATCACAAGAGGACAGCTGCAGGTACGGGTGGGAACCGACAAATAAACCCTAACAGAAATAAGACCTCAAGTTCTGTGAAAAACACCTTAAGGCCACATTGGATCAGACTGCATTCTATTCAACGCAAATAAGCCACATTCAAATTCCACCTACTTTAAGTTCCACCTACTCAACTTATTTACCCAGCGTCAGGAATATATATTATTTTACATGCTGCTGGCATCCATATGGCAGTATTATTACAAGTCATGGGAACGTTTCAGAAAGCCCATTGTATGGAGCTTCCTGGGGAGCTGCTAAATAATCATATTGTTTACGTCGCCTTTTTTTGCTAAGCCGCAGGGTTTATTGTAAACAGATGAATGCTGTCTTTGTCCGAAGAATTACAGAGCCTGTCTGCACAGTTTGGCAATCCACGTCCATACATTTGTAAACCCAGAATACCGATTTACAGTTTTTCCTCAGCTGATAGCTGCTGAAGTGTGTCAAACATTTTGGTCCATTTTGGTTTGCCTGGAATACAGCCCTCTGTTTTCATTTGATTTCTTCTTATTATTATTTTTTCAATTACAAAGAAACAATCACTGCCTCCCACTAGTTTAAAACAGCAATGCAATTGGACTTTGCAAAACGTTTTACGAGTGTTTTTGCATGCAGAGCAGGGAAGTGAGATTCACGTACTCTGAGCTGTCAGATCACACAACACACATATCAATGCCACGTCTGAACAGGACCTGAAATCACTCACTTGGGGCCGTGTTATGCTGCTTTTCTTTGGTTGAGCGTAAACAAGCAAAGCCTGCATAATGAGAGGTAAACTTAGAAGAATCTTTGTTTTAAAGGGGCTTATGTCTCCCCTAAATATTGTTCTTGGACTCAGAGGTTCCTTTGTATCCAGCCCTCAACGTCATCTCATCCTCTCTCTTTTGTAGAAAACTGTGAAGATCTTTCTCTCTTTATTGTTTTGACTGCAGCGACTGCATTCTTAAAGTCCTCGGATGTGTGCTTTTTATTATATCGGTTAATCACTGGTTGGATGCAACACTAAACACCATATATTTGGCTTAAGACCGGGGATTAAGATGAAGCAGCAGGGGAACTCTGGATCATTTGCATATTTGATATGAAACTGATCGTACTTGAGAAACCCAAAAATGCTTTGTGTGCAAGAAAAACGTATATGCTTACCACTTCACCCACATGGGTTTTCCTTAAACAGAAAGATAAAAGTAAATGGAGAATGCAGACTAAATGGAGGGTCGAATGGCAGAAAGTGGGTACGGTAGCTCAGACAGAGGTGGCTGGTCAGTTTGCACTGGTTAATCTCAACCCACTCCCCTAGTGAGGGAAGTCTGCCCCTCCAATCTATTTAAAAGGGTTCTAGTTTCTGCTTCGGTGCTCTATGTAAATGCCGTTGCCCTCTAATATCCCGTAGTGAAGGCACAGCAACATTCACGCTTATCTAAAACCCCCTGTGGTGAAACATACTTTTTTTGAGTCATGTTCAAAAGAAAGATTTTTTACGCCAGCAAAATGTTTCAAAACGCTCATCTCTTTCGAAGAAGCAAGCTGGATTGAAAAGACAGAGATTGGAGGCACACTTCCCAAGATAAAATCTGCTGCCACTTCACTTGTTGGGGAGTGACTGCACATCCACAGTGTTTGAAGAGCGCTCTGGTCTGATAGCATGCCTGCTTGAAAGGGTTTTAAGTTAATCCAGCCATGCTTGTCAGCAATGTGTGGATAATAGCCACGCGAGTGCAAAGACTCTGTCTTGTAAGAAATAATGTCACAAAGATGAGTTGAAAATCTTATTACATTGATTGTATTCATTTTGTATAATTTATTTCTAATCAGTTTTTTGTTTCATTACAAGCTGATGTTTTTCTTTTCTGAAAACACCATTTCGTGTTAGAATTCAACAGAGGCAGTTAACTATAACACTGCAATACTATTGCAGTGTACTGGATTCATGTGACAGTCAGCCAATTCTGCTGCCAGTCGGTCTGCCTCGCTTTGGTTATTGCATCAGAGGAATGAATAAAAGCAGAGAATTGAGATGGTGCCTGGAGGGAAGAATAGGTACTAATGGGGCCTTAATGAAAATCTCCTGGCTGCTCATTAATGTAGAAGTATATACACATTATACACATGGGCATAGATGGGAAACAAGACACTTAAACACAATTTGTCTCTCTCACACACACACACACACACACACACACACACACACACACACACACACACACACACACACACACACAGATGGGTTTGTCACATCACCTCCATATTATACACTTCTTTCATCTCTCTCTTCTGTCTGATAATGCAGGTTCTCCATAAGAAGCAAA
>CAAKHC010002213.1:28131-38210 GCA_901007825.1 Macroramphosus scolopax | reverse complement strand
AAACCCATCTTAAGTCCTGCATTTCTGTTGAGTAATATTAGAGTTTGGCATTCATCAAAGCCCATAGCAAAGGTGTTACACTTTGTATGACACAGTTTTTGCTTTCAGTAGGGCCTGCCTTGTTTATCGACTTAAAAAAAAGACCAAAAGTCTCTAGCGGCATCGATTCCCAGGCCCCCCTTGGGAGGAGCTATTGTCTGGGCCAGAAAGCCACTCCAGCCCGCAGGTATAGAATGACATGGCTTTATATGCAGCTACCTATAGATGGGAGCGAAGCAAGGCAAGCCTGATCATCCAAGAGGCAACATATTTGCGATTAATTTTATATTGCCAGTCTCCTTTATATTTCCTGCCCGGAGGTGTTGCATCCACCGATCAGCACTTCAATAAATGAGCAGCATCAAAGAAAAAGGGATAGTGTCGAATACAGTATGGGGCGGAGAGAGAGACAGGATTGGGTGTTATATCTATGAGTGCACAACTCCCTGTGCTGTAATAAAGCTACCTAACCCGGTGTAACAACTACACCTGTATACTACCAAATAAGCCAAGTACAGCACAACAGGCTGCTCTATGTTGAATCCTCAGTGGGATTCCTACAGAGAGCAGAATGTTTTTTTTCCCACAAGACTAGACTCTGTGTCTTTAAATAATAAAACAACTGTCAATCTTTGGGTTTGGTCATTTGTCAGGTACTTGCATTGCCATGGCTGTTTCTGTTTTTTATTTAAAGTTAGATTAAGTGTAAAACTGTTACTATCATTTGTAGCAAAGGGTTAAAACAGCTATATGATAAAGGAAAGGTTTGGGTTAAACTTGCTGTTTCACCCTTTTGTTCGGAACAAATGTCATGCAGCTACTAATAGCAGCAGACATAAGAAGGAAAGGGCAACAACAATAAAACAAATGAAGACTTCTTCGCCTAAACAATTTTCATTTCTCACACCATACTCACTAATAACTGTACAAGTTCAATCACTCGTGAGCATAAAGATACTGGTTTTGGCATTTTGACAATAGTGTTGTACAATCCATGTACAATTTTCAAGTTAAGTTTGTTTAGATAAGTGTCATATGATATCAAAACATCATTTTCAATATTTCAGAATAAATAAATATTCCAGATAAATCAATTAGGAAATCATTCTGAAAGCAAGGAAAACCAAAATTCACGCAGGTTCAGTTTTTGTTTACAGAGATATGTACAGCTATATTTAAATATACTGTATGGGAAAATAATATGATTTGGACACAGCATTAAATCGATATTCTTATCACTAAAATATACAAAGTACTTATATCATTTACAAAACAGACAATGACATTGCAAAAACAAAAATGGCAACAATGTCAGAAAAGACGGGCTCCTTGTCATGCTGGAATATCTTTGCTTCTTAATGTGGGTTCCAGAGAGAGAGAGAGAGAGAGAGAGAGAGAGAGAGAGAGAGAGAGAGAGAGAGAGAGAGAGAGAGATAACCAGTCCAAGTAACACAACTACAGCTGGTTAGAGGTGCTCTTACAATCCAAGTTCCCAAGAAAGTTCCTCTCCTCCAGCAGTCAGCCTCTGGGGTTGCAGTAATGAAACAATGCCATGAACTCCTCTTGTTTTATTTCCTCTCTTCTGCTCCTCTTCCCTCCCGCTTATCAAATTCAGCCCGCTTTTAAACGAGAGAGCAGTTATCCACTTTCAGCACCACTGACGATGGACAGCTTCCCCCCAATGCAGCGCAAACACGCTGAGCTTGTATTCTCTCACACACACACGCACACGCACACACTCCTTCCTAAGCCCCTCCCACAGCCACCAACACATGAAGACACTTAACATGCTCAGTGATTTAACAAATGATTGAGATGAGATGATCATTAGAAATTTCTGCCTCACTAAATACCCTCAAATTATACTACAGATATTATGAACGTGCTGCCATGTGAATAATTCATTTTTTTTGTAATTCACCTTATTATATACATTTATACATAAAGAAGAATTGCAAAAAACAGAAGTAAAGTATTATGAATATAAAATAATATAACTGAAATGTATTTGAAGTGTCAAGAGTGTAAATCCACACTTTTAAACGTATTTCACTGTTAGTTTATTGCTGCATTATAAGCAGTATTTTCATGTTTTAGCTGGCAAAGTGGAGCTTTGATAAACTACCTGACACCCTGTTGGATGGTCTACTACATGCTAATAAATCATAATTTATAAGATGACCATATGGGTCGTATGTGAGCAGTAACTAGCTGTGAGATAAATATAGTATCTAAAGATTAATATAAAATATAAATATTCAAGTAGAGCTGCCTAAAAATTGTCCTTTGTACATTTCTGGTGTAAGTACACTATCCACTCCTGACAGTGGGGCTCACTACTGTCAAATATTATTCATTATTTTAAGACCTTGATTTCATTGATTCCACTGACCCCTATCACAACTCATCCATATACAACACACAGACAGCAGGTTGACAATCAATTGATGCAGCTGTTTTTGACCGATCTTGAAGGGGAACACATGCTGTCGACCTTCATCAGGCCCCTGATCCATCCTGACCAGGCTTTACACACTCTGATCGGCAGCACGGCAAACCGGCACATAACTCAGAAGAGATGGGAGCACCGAAAGAGAGGAAAAAAAGATGGAAAAGAGAGGGGAGCAAAGGAGAGAGATGGAACGCGAGAAAGGAGATAATCTGATAATGTCCTTCTGTGCTATTTTAGTCCCGAATCCCATATTGCTGCTGGACCGACGCTCGAATGCAAATAAAACACAGGAAAACAGTAATAACAGCAAAGAGAAATGAAGGAATAGATTCAAACAGACAATCTGGGAGGAGGACAGAAGCAATAAAACAATAAAAATGCAGATGAAAGGCTTTAAAAAAGGAAAGGAATAGAGAGTTGATGAAAGAGGGGTGGCGTTCGCTGGAGGTAAAGCTCAATGTCCCGTAGAATCTGTAGATTATTAGCGACCAAACTGAAAGGTTCAGCGGGGACTGGGATTAACCCGGACTCTGACTGTACACACTTCATGAAGACAAAGGAAGAAAACATTAGAGTGAGTTGAGAGCAAAACAAAAAGGAGGCAAGGGAGTGAAAATAGAGACAAATGGTTGAAAAGAAGAAGGGAGAGGATTGTTTTCTGAGCTACCACCACTGATTTGTCTATTAAGCATGGAGGAGATTACTGCGGGGGGGAATTTGCATAAACATGCTTCTCTATTACCGCCCCCATTGTTCACGATTAACGAGATTAGGGCTGCTTTTGCGAACAGATTCGGGCTTGTAGTAGAAGCTAATTGCTTGTTTCTTCCCAAGTTGGAAATTGTAATATTTGAAGATCATCATGTTTTCTCTCAGAGTGATGAAGATCTTGTTTCTCTTCCTGGTGGAGATGGCACACCTGATAGGCACCGCCGGTGATAAAGGTGTTGATGAAATTGAAAGGGAACGAGAGCGGAAGAGCTTGGAGGAGAGATACATGACACACAACACCGATAGAGCACTTCAAACTGGGAGAGGGGAAGAGAAGGAGAGGAGCGGTTTTATTACGTGAAGATTGAAGTAGAACACTGGGATTGTATGAAAGAGACAAGAGAGATGAAAGTGTAGACAGAAACAAAACAAAACAAACAAGAGAGATAGATGAGTAAACACAACTGAGATGTGCTCGAATGAACGAAGGTCAAACATGATTTAAAAGCAGTGGAGGGAAGCAGAAGAGATGGAACGACAGGAGAGAGGATGAACGAGGAAACAGTGAGGGAGGCAAGCTGAAGAGACAGGGGATAGGGGCTGGAGGAATGAGCGAGACGGGAAGAGAAAATTGGTTTGAACGCTGTAGATCTGTCAGGAGTGAATCGCAGGCGGCCAGCTGTGAGCTCTGATAGTGCTTTTGCCTCTAAATATAACAGGCTCTGAGATGGACTGATACAGCCGCCACAACAGACGCAGGGATGCTGAGAATAAAGGAACACTGGGGGAAAGGAAGACATATAAAAGCTTAAGCGCCCGGCAGATTTTCAGGGGATGATATCTTAGCTCCTTAAACGTTATACGACAATATGCATGTTAAGTCCACTCAGCTGGGATGATCACAACTACTGTTTGACAGCCACAAAGCGAAACACAATCCTCTCCCAGAAGACACACTTATCAACAACCCTCCAAGACCCATCTGCCCAGACACAGCAGCGGGAGAAACACCCTCCTCTGAGCTCATCTGTGGATGTGTGCAGCAAGCGATGCCCTGGAGGTCTGCGAGTCGACTCCAGACCGTCATCCCACTTGGGCCTGAGACGCTCAGGGTGGCGGCGGCAGTGATGGAGTGACAATCTCCCCCTCTGGGGGGGAAATTAAAACCTCAATACTCTTTCTTTTCCTCTCGTCATTCTCATCTGCTACTCGTTTTCCGGTAAACCCCTCCAGAGGCACCCTGCTGACGACAACTGTCCATCTGCATCACTACTCATGCACACCCACACACACTCATGAGGAGAAATCCCCTGAAGTGTTGGTACACTCTCATACACAGACTGGAAGCTCCAGAAGTGCCTTAAAACTCAGCAACAGAGATTCTTGTGAGGCCCAGCTGTTGTTGTCACTGACAAGTGACAACAACAGCGACAACAGTGATAAATCATGCAGATACACACATCCTTTTATCTGAAGCTCCAGTCATCCTTCCACCCCGTCATCCCTCTCCTCCATCACCCCCGTCCGTCCAACTCCCATGTTAGCCTCCATGTGAAGAGTCAGAGCTGAGTTTGGTATATTTTTAACATCCAGAACGTAAACCTAATTATCACAAGGGTCATTAACTCCTGTAAACAAGATGTTCAGCACAGACTACAGAGGGCTGAGCATCACGCATGTTGGAATGTGTACTAATAATGAAGGTGAGTCTCCCTGAAGAGGTTAATGAAAGTCCTGTGGGTCCGGATGAGTTTCTTTCAGCTGATTCAGGGGCCTTGTGGAGCTTTTAATTGGAGCTTATTTGTTGTTATCAAAAACATGAGTCCAACCTAACAGATACATGACGAAGAAAGTGGATCCAACATCAATCAAGATTTTTGTCTATTATCGATTAACTGACTAATTGTTTGACTTCTAAAGCAAAACATACTGACTTTTCTCAAACTATTTTCCGTCTATCTGTGAGATAAGATCTGTTATTTATCAGGCGGGAACAGAGGATCCGTAGCAGGAGGAGGAGGAGGTGATAGAGGAATAACTGTTTTACTATCTCTCCCTCAGTTTACGTCCACTGACCCTTCCACCCCTCCAACTAACAAGCAGACACTCTCTCCTCTGCCCGGTGCACTTTTTGCTGAGCTTGAGCGATAATGTTCTCAGAGGAGAAGCCAGAACTGTCGAGTCCAGCAGGTGATTATTGAACTGCTTTCTGCTGCTGATGCTTTTTTTTTGTCATGTTGTTTTTTTGTGTTTTGTATTTAATGGGGAGTGAACGCGGAGATGTTTTAGACACACATCTGTAAGCACATCAGCATCACACACAACACTAAATCTCTGTGGACAGCACTTGTAAGACTGGCTTACACACACAGTACTGGGATTTCCACTAAATTAATGAGCCTTGGCATCTGTCCAGGAATGTCTGCCATCTAGTGTTCGTTAATGTAAAATTAAATGTGTTAAAGATAAAATTAACCCTCATTTCACTCTCAAGGTGGGAAGTCGCTGAATCAATCATAGAAATCTATGTAATATTTGTATTTCAAAGATAAATCTGAACCCATAAAATGAAAGATTCAACCTTTTGATTCAAGCTAACACACACTGCAATGAACGGAACCATAGAAACATTTATTCTCTGTACAGTTGTAGGGAATCAATGGGAAATTAATAGTATCAGTTGCTGTTAGAAAAATACCTTTGCTGCACCGTGGTTACTCCACACCCATACATAAGTAGCCAAAAACATCATATGTGAAAATAGTATAAAATTAAAAATAAAAACAATCGTGCAAACGTTACATCTAATAATAGACCCAGGTGTGAAAAATTAAAAGTGCTCATACAAAAAAACATTTCAGGTGCAATTTTGTGTCCACCATTGGCTTACTTTAATATTAGATTCTACAAAAAAATAGCAGTGGTAATATTTCTCTACGCTCTTCTTTATACTTCAATAGTGATTGTGTGCAAATTTTAAATAATATCTGTGTTCATTGCAATCCCGTAGACCCATGAGGAGAAGGAAACAGTCTTTGGAGTGAATCATCTTTTCACATATTTGGCTTATTGTGAAAAAAATAAGGATGATCTTCAGGTAGAATGCGTCAGCGTGATGCACGTGTTGCGATGAAAAAGCCGTCTCATCTCGCGTCCCGACAGGCAGCAGCAGGTCTTCATTGAGGCAACATTAATAAGCCACATGATGTCTCCGTGTTGACAACAGTGTTCAATTGAGCAGCAGATGCAAACAATCCCATCGTACTCTCGGTCTTGCTTGACCGTCGTTAAAAATGTCGGTGTCACAGGCAGCGTTTGACGATTGGTCTCGGTTTCATACATTTTGCAATGAACTGGCACTTTAACAGTTTGACAGGATTTCTTTGATTGGCAGCCGCACCGGCACCAACACACTGGAAGTCACAACGTATGTCCAACAGGAAGTTCTTTCACGTATCACGTTAATCTTCACCTGCTTTTACACATGGATGATCCCTCAGAGCAGACGCAGAATCCTTTTTATTTTTACGGTCTTCCATTTATCACTTCGAGGGTCAGTGGCCGGCCACAGGTTAACACATGATCATTGGATTGTAATGATCATGTGAGGTGAGTGTTTCTCATTGGCATCTCCCACGCTGTCAGCTGAGGTTAGGACAGACCCTCGGAAGGCTGCAGCTAAAGATGGCTGTTGCTGAAAGACACAGACAGACAGACAGGTCACAAACACACGACAGAGGAACGATAGATCAAACCAAACTAAACTAAATCAAACAATCTAAAAGACTTCTTCTGATTACTGTTGGTGGACCTACATGTTGTAGCCAGGCTGTGTTTCAATGCTGGTCTGTCCTGTACTTGGTTTGAACACTGTTTGAAGTCAGTCCATTAGAGCCCAGTGTTTGGACACTGATGTGAGCTGGGACACTCAGGTCAACATTCTCCAGGACGCACTGCAGAAACAGAAAAGATAAACAGTTGCTGTAGTTTGCTTTTGTTGTGATACCTGATGTAACATATAAAGCAATAAAGAGACTGGTACCTTAGTGCACGCTGAGCTCATGATGGACTTGTGAAAGTCCCCATCCACAAACACCTGAGATAATAAGTGCAAGAACAAACAAGCTTTCAGACTAATAACACTTTGAAAACGTACGTGCGCTTTGTAGTGTGTTCTGCCTACCCTGTATCCATAGACAAATGTGCCATTACTGCAGCCCAGCTCGTCGAGTGGTGGCCTCTCCCAGCCGACTATGAGGCTGCTCTGACCCACTGTTCTGATGACCTCAACAGAGCGCACGTCTGCTGGAGCTCCTGGAGGGGATCAGACAGATGCCGTAGGTAAGGTACAGTAACTAATGTATATATTTAACTCTGGTATTCAGTGCTGAGGCACATTACCTGGCTTTGGTCTTGTTGGTTTGGTCTTCTCAGGGGTAAAACTGGACTTTGTGGCAGACGTAGAGGATCTCTCAGGAGAGCGATGAGCACATTGACCACAGGATGTAGTGAACAAGAGGCCATCATGTGCAGTTGTAGCACTATCCCTCTTAGAAGTCATGCAAAACATGTTTGCTTTAGGGGCAGTTGACATACTTGTGGCAGTCATGTCTACGGCAGTGGTTTTAGGATTAGGGTCCAAAAGTTTTAAGACATCTGAGTAGGTAGCTGCAGAACTGACAGAGTTAACAGTTGTTGTCCTTGGAGTTAATGAAGCTGTATGTTCGGCAGAGACATCAGGAATAGCTGTTTGTTTGTCCAGGTCAGGGGATGTTGGTTTATCAGTACAGGCTGTGTGTGATGCACCAGCGGTGATAGGAGAGATGGAAGAGCCAGTAGGAACGGAGGTTTCAGGAGATATAGCTGCTCTAAAGTGATGGTTAGTCAACATATGAGGGCTGAATGTGACCTTAGCGGATCTCGAGGCAACTGCATTAAAAAGTGTTGTTGACATATTCTTAGCAGCAGGTTTATTTGTCGTTGCTGGTGTGAGCTCAGCTTGGCGGGAAGCAGTGGTGACTGGGAGAGGGTGGGGATGTGGATTGGTGACATTCAGGTTCTGCTGCTTCAATAGAGAGGATGGACTCAGGTCTGCAGAAGCTGGAAATGCTTGACTTTTCCTGGGCTGCTGTCCTCTTCCTCTGCTTGCTGCAGTCTTGGAACAAAGACAAACACATTTTGTTATGCATACACGGACAAAATGTATACCTGATACAGGTTTAAACATTTTTCCAGAGGAAGCTACTGGATGTATACATTCAGATCCTGTTAATCCTATGAGAGACAGTAAGTAACTGAGTACAGGCACATCTATACCACCACTACTCTGATGAAAACATGCTTCATGTTGAAACCTTACTGCACCTTAAAAGCTCTTTCCATAAATACATTTTAAATGCATTAGATCTCATTTCTCCAGAACGTATCAGATACCTGATAGCTGCTCAACAGGGTCTGCTGCAATTGCTCATGTAAGTTGATGATTTTCTCAGGGCTACTCAGCCTCCTGCTCACACTGACACGAGGGACTGAGATAGGAGGCACAGGACTGGGGGAGGATCCATGGGCTTCTGACGAACTGGTGGAAACTGGGGAGGACACCGCTTTTATATCTGGATGACAACATTTCTCTGGTTCCCCAGCAGAGGGAGTCAGCTGTGGGTTAGAAGTAAAAGGAAAGCATTTTAAGTACAGGGTCCTGACTAATTGATTTACAAAAGCCTTGATCTGTTCCTAAATATACAATTGCAAAAAAAACATTTACAACAACCTTTAACTTGTCACCTGTATTTCGTTGGGGCTTAGGCCCTCTTTCAGTGTTGAATTGGGGGATGGTTTCAGCTGGACACTGGCACAGGTTGGCACAGGTGAGTTGGCATTTTTCTTTACTGTAGTTGCAGAAATGACATCTCTACTGTAGTCCTTATGGTTTGTTGTGGACTCAGTGGCGACTATCGAGTCGTGTTTTACATTTTTTTGTTCTGTAGGTGATTTATTCTGGTGTTGCTGGTTTATATGAGGGAGTGCAGAGCAGGTGGGATCAGGTTTGAATCCAGTGGCGTGATCCTGACATCTTAAAATAAATCCTTGTGCAAACCCGCTACTGTAATCCTGGGTCTTCGTGTAGCTTCCAGGTGTGAACGTTGCCGTGTAGTCATGCAGAGCGGTGTCAGCGAGCAGCTGATCAACCTGCTGCTTCAGTGTGGAATCCATGCAGCCGTGCTTGCGCATGGCTTTCATCATCTGCACTAATAAGCTGTTCCTCTCTTGACACTTCACCACCAGGCATGAAAGCTTGGCCTGTCATGGGATGAAACATCAGACATTCACAAGAGCCTTCGCACAGCAGTCCAATGGAAGTTAGATTGACACATGACAATAACTACCTGCCAGTCATGCACAATTGTGAACACTATAAGAAGGTATCAGTGTTTCCTCACCTTCAAAGGAGCTGTATCCACATCTGCCTGGCTCTTCTTTTTTAGGAGAGCATCATACTACAAACAATGGAAAACTAAATTAAAACTACATAACATAGATAAAAAGACCAAACAGTTTACACCCGGACAATGGAAAATGATTACCCACCTTAGCTCTGATGTCATTGTAACGTGTTCGGAGGGACACGAGAACAGTGCTCACATCGTCTTTGTCACGTCCTTGTTTCAGACTGATGTACTCAGAGTTCAGCTCCTCTAAAGCCACAGTCTGTGGGGTTTCACGTACGCATATCCACACACACACACACACACACACACACACACACACACACACACACACACACACACACACACACACACACACACACACACACACACACACACACACACACACACACACACACACACACACACACAAACACACACACACACACACG
>CAAKHC010002213.1:0-28111 GCA_901007825.1 Macroramphosus scolopax | reverse complement strand
TCACACACACTGACTGACCTAAATATCAGCCTGTAATCATGAGCAGGACCATCCCCCACACACACACACACACACTGTCATACACACTGACACACACACACAGACACACACTCACAAACACACACACACACACACACACACACACACACACACACACACACACACACACACACACACACACACACACACACACACACACACACACACACACACACACACACACATACACACACATAGTAGCTAAAGTGAAGTGTCAGATTAAATTGCAGGGTAACTCAGTGTGCTTTTATCCATGGTCAAAACAGTCGCACGACATTTAACTATATGACCGAGGTACTTTCTGTCATTCGTACCTTGGCTTTGAGCTGAGCTGTGAGGACGTTGTATTGCTCCTCTATTTGTGCCTTTACTGACAGAGTGTCAGTCTTCTCCCTGAGCAGGCCGGTCAGTTTGATCTGCAAATCCTTTACCTGCGACAGACACAACCAGACAGTCAGGTCCAACAGAAATACAATGTCATTTTTGGCTTTGCACCTGTGGGAAAAGTTAGTATACACCAAACTCTTAGACATATTTAAGGCATTATAAGTGCTCCAGATGTGCAATGTTTTAACTCGTTTAACTGTTTGACTGACTTTGAGCTTCTTATTAGAAACACCACTGACAGAGAAGACAAGACAGATTATGACACGTTTAAGCTTCATAGCATCATATACTGCATATCTAATGTGTATCTAGTTACATACCTGGGTTGTGAGGCAGTCGTTTTCCACACTGGTTTCTTCCATTTGATTTGCTAAATCCGTCAGTCTCTTCACCGTTTCATCTGCTTTGACAGCCTTCTTCTCCGCCTCCTCCCTCTTGAATTCTGTCTGACACAACTCGCTGTGCAGCCGCTCCGTCTACACATACCCGAGCACAGATGAACACATAGAGTTATTTTTAATTGTTGACTGTGATTGGAAGACGCAGAATAGACAAATCTGACCATTATTTCTAAAAATTTCCAAATTTCAAATAAACCACATTTTCATATTCATTCAGATCAGGTTACAATTGATATAGAGTTGATCATTATATTGTCACGTGTGGTGCTGCTGCTTGAATGATTTGGTTTAGTTCATATGCTTTATTATAATAAGCAGAAGTTGTATAAACTCACCTCCATGTGTTTGTTGTCCAGTTCTTCTTGCGTCCTCTTCAGTTCTGTTCTCAAAGCTTCAATCTCCATCATCAGATCACTTTGACCCTGTTTTCCATTAAAAGCAATTTGTGTAATTACACAGCCATCCAACACCATCTACAGCTATATATATAGTATATTTATACCTTATATGTAGGTAAATAGATAAGAAAATGATAGACTGACACAATACACACATCACATTTCTCTTGATACCTGTATGGAGTTTCCTTTGTAGTTATTAGTCTGACATCTGTGTTCTGCAGGATCTGCTGTGTCAACAAGAGCCTCCGTCCTCTGTGTCCCCCCCACACTGTTTATATTCAACAGATTCTCCTGTGTTTGGCTGTGGAGACCCGTCAGTAGGCTGCTCCTCTCCTCTCTTCGGGCTTGAAGTAACAGCATTATCTGTGTTTCCTCCTGCTTCAAACAACTGATTGAATGCTCAATTCTGTCTTTGTCTGCTGTTAAACTGCTGACTGATTTAACCAACTTGTCATGATCTCCTTGTAAAATATAACACAATTGTTCCTGGTCTCTCTGTTCTCTCGGTCGTTTGGCAGAATCTGTTTGTTCGTCTCTCTCCAGTTTCAAACTGAGCTCTGTCTGGCTTAACTGGTCCCTCTCTCCCTGCAAACTTTGTAGTGATTGCACAATTGGATTTCCCTCCTCTTTGCCATTTGAGAGCGATTCTAACAGTTTCTCATTTTCTCTTTCAAGGCCAGAAAAACACTTAGTGAGCTGCTCTTTCTCCTCTTTCAAACTGCTGATGGACTTTGTAAGCTGGTGTCTCTCATCTTTCAGCCCACAGACGTTTCTGTTTAGATGCTCCTTCTCTTGCTTAAGACCATCCAGAGATCCAGAGATGACGTCTTTTTCCTCCTTCAGTCCCCAAACTGTCCGAGTTAATTGATGCTTCTCTTCTGTCTGTGTTTGGACTGACAGAGCAACTTCTCTCTGCTCCTCTCTGAGAGAAATTATGTTGCCAGTCAACTCCTCTTGTTCTGTTTTGAGGCTCTGGATCGACTTAGTGAGCTGGTCCACTTGATCACTAACCTGCAGACTGCTCTCTGAGCTGTTTGGAAACAAATCCTGTTTATCACATTGGAAATCGGGGGCAGATGCTGTGATGTCTGATTCTTTACTGGATATCAGCCGTGGTTCTTCTTCCCCTTTTAGCACACTCTCAACTAAACCTCTCACAGATGAGTCACACATCTCCTTGTCACCCTGTGACTCCTCCTTACGTTCCCCACTCTCGTCCAACTTCTGCTGCAGCTCCATGATGGTATTCAGATCATCCTCTGTCTTTCTTGTGAGTTCTATGATCAAACATCCCAGTTCTTGTTTCTCCTGCTCCCACCTGGCTCTGTCTTCCTCTAGGCCAGAAACATGTTTCCTCAGCTTTGTTTGCTCCTCCTTTCTCTCCCCCTCGCTAAGCTCAATGTGAGCCAGCAGCTCCTGGATCCTGGATGCCAGGGCCCGGTTCTCCTGATTCAGGGCCTCGACAAGATCTTCCTTGGTGAGGATGTTACCTCGGGCCAGACATGATTGAACGTGGTCAGCTCCATCACAGGTGGTTGTTGTGCTAATCTTTGTACAAAGAGGTAGAATATGATCAGTTATGTTGATAAAGTAGAATCTTTTCAGCTCTGTAAAATGCAATTTCTGTGAAATACCTTTTCTCTTGAAGACCACTGCTCTGCCTCTGCTTCGTGCTCCTCTGCTTGTTTCTTGAGTTGTAATTTCAGTTCAGCGTTCTCTTTTGAGGTCACCTGCAGTTGTTCCTGTGTGTGCTGCAGGGTGGCTTTCAGGCGGTCACACTGCTCTTGGAGAGCCTCAAGATCAAGCCCTAATCCCAAGCTCCTGTACGCTTCCCTCAGGGCATCAGATTCCTCACTGGGTGTTTCCTCCAAGTTAAACACCCCCCTGGAGCACCAACTCCCCAGCTGACACTCATCTATTGTCTCCGAAGCCAAGGAGAGTGACTGGAAACCGAGGCTGGATTTGCAGCCAAGATGGACATTTTTGGACGAATCCTTAGTTCCCGATTTGGCAGATGAGAAGGGATCTTCTGTGTAATTATCTGCGCTCTCTGGTGTAGCCTGGTGGTGACTGGGTGGAACTGCAGATGAGGGTGGCTGGCCATCTCCCTGATCTGATATGAGCTGCAAGTGAACAAAGATCACAAATCACAAAAACATCTTAAGTTGAACAAATGTCATTACAAGTACTTATGAAAATGATCCTTGTATGAAATATAACTTAATCCTAATTAATTTCTACACTTGGATTGACTATGGAGGGGGTGGTGATCCAACAGGGAACAGAGCGTTCCTTCTTATTCTGTTTGTAATACTTTAACAGCTTCTTTTTCAAAAGCTTCCCTATTTTCTTATTTCCAGAAGGGATTCATGACATGAAATCAATAATAACACAGAATCACTGAGCACGTAGGTAATGTTATTCAGCAAGTTAACCTCTACATCCTCCACGGGAAAACAAAACAGAAAAAATCTACACCAACACAAGCTCAACTCTGTTCTACAAGAGTTTTTAAACTGTAATCCAGGGATTTGTGCCTTTACAAACAGATGTATGTATGAAGGGTCTGAACAAATGCTTCACATCGTATTATACCTTGATCATTCCCGGGTTCCCATCTGAATAATACCCAGTGGCATTAGTGTTGGAGGGAACAGAGCAAACAACAGGGCTGCAGCTGAGCAAGCTGGTCCCAGGGACCGGACATGTTGACTTAGGGATTGTGGATGATGGACTGGGTGTTTGGTTAGTTGCATCCCTAAGGTCCTGCTGGAGTCTTTGATGTTCTACTCTTAGCTCTTCAACTTCCTCCATCAGGGAGCTTTCAGAGTGGCTTAGTTGGTGTATCACTGCCTTCATCTCCTCCAACTTGCAGCACAGGAATTGGCTATTCTCCTGGGCCTCCTGGAGCTGCTCCGTCAACCTCCTCCGCTCTGTCATCCCGCTTTCCTCTCTCTCAAGCAGCACCCTGAGGTCCTCCTGTAGGCTCAGAATGAAACCTTGCAGCCTGGCCTCATTTGAGTTTTGTTTGGAGTCACTGCTCCCTTCTTCTTTTTCTGTCTTCCCCTCATCCCCCTCCTGCCTTCCATCCTTCACGATCTCTATGTTAGGCTGCCATTGCCGCCTCCTCCCTTCATTTTTCTCCTCTTCTCCTTCACCCTCTTCTCTCATTGAAGGTAGCTTCTCCTGCTCATCATGGTGTGTTACAGTCGCCGCAGTAATTCTGACTGCACTGCTTGCTGCAACACCAGTGGCAGCACTCACAGACATATCCAGTAGCTGCTTTTCCAAAGTGTATATCCGGTTCTGTAGGCTCTGCTCTCTGTCCCTTGCCATGTTGAGCTTGTGTTGGAGTTGGGTTTTAAAGTTCTCAAAGTACTGAGACTGGCGGCTCATCTCGTCCTCTTTGGCCTTCAGCTGCCTCTGACTGCGCTGCAGTCGCTCTCTCCATACCCGCTCCCCGCGCTCCTTCTCCTGAGTCTGGGGGCAGGAGATAATTGTTAATGTTGTTATAAATGTTGTTATAACAGGGTTTCCAACTTCCATATATCGTACATGAATTGTGCTTCTTTTGTATTTAACCGTGTATGAGCACAAAAACAATTTTCATATGATCTATCAAACCACCACCATGTAGGTATTTAAAGAAGACATTCAATGAAAAGGAATGACTCAGAGTGATGTAACACATTTCCCATTTTCTTTTTTTCTTTTCTTTGCAATTCTTAAGGAACACACCAGGTCAGAAAATGTTGACTCACCATCGTCCTGACCTCCTCTCTTAGCGTGTAAAGTCTCTGATCCAGCCTCGGGTAGTGTTGCATGCTGGGGAGGTGGGAGGCAGTGGCTAGCTGATAGCAGCTCCTCTCTGATCTCTCTAACTCTCTGTTCCTACCACAAAAACACACCACAAAGGAGCTCACAGTTCATTATCTTCCCATCCAACTGCACATACGCTTGCATATTAACTCTCAGCCAGAGGATCTATTGTATTTTGGCTTACGGTATATCTACGAAGTAATTCCAAGTGAGATGTTAACAGCCCCAAAGCCAGTGTGCAGTGCAGTCAGTAGTGAGTGATATGTGATATCACACCAAAAGTGAGGATAAAATAGCAGGCGTGCGCGTGTCACTGGATCCCCTCTCCCCTGTCTCTCACCTGCTACTCAGGTAGCTGTCTGGCTGGATGGGTGATCCTGCATTCTGGTCCAAGACCCTCAATCTGTCACACAGAACATGCAGGTTCGGGTTGGTTCCACTCTTTACCGTGGTAACAGAACTCCTTCCGGTACCAGCCGTCACTGACGTGATAATGTGATCCTCCATTGGTTACCGGGTGAATTCTACCTGCACATTAACTGATGGTGTCAATCTGTTGCTTTCACCCGTACCTAAACACACACACACACACACACACACACACACACACACACACACACACGAACAAACATACAAAAGGAAAAAAATACACAATGAGTATCTTTGATGAGGAAAATACAGTCATCTATTATGCACATCGTCAACAGCTTGGGAGCAAGTTGTCAAGCACAGGAATGTCTCAGGTTACCCCTCCTCCTAATCATCCTCCTGCAACTCGTACACTTTTTCATGAATCTTTTCATCCTGAAAACTTAGAACCTAATAAATACGCAATCAACAGTTTAGCTAATTCTTAGCTAAAAGTAAAGTCAAGAACACAGACGTCAGTATACTATCAGTTCACATTTAGATAACATAGAAAGTGTTTATCTGAAGATATTCTTGTATTCTAAACAAGTAAAGGTCATTCCACTGTCTATTTTCAACTAACCTGGTTTATTGTGCTCCGCTGATTGTAGCTTAATCTTCTCCATGCAGAGGTTAACGTCCAGGGAGTTCGGCTGAGCGGTTTTCTGAACTTTGTTTCACTGTGGTTTCCATAGCAACGCTGCAGTAGCTAGATTTTGCCAGAATCCTTCATACCCAGTTGGGCCTCAGCTTGTAGCGTCCCTCACTCGGCCTCTTGTCCCGGCCCTGTACTGTAAATACGCTTGTCCTCTTTTGATCTTTCCTTGATTGCACTATTCCACTATCCGGTTGAGCGTTCCCTCAACTCCGGCGGTGGCTCTTCTCCTCTTAATAAATCCTCTGATTCTGAGTTTGCTCTCAGTAAATCCATATGCTTCTCACAGTGGAGGTAAAGTTCATGTTCCGAGTACTTCTATAGTGGATGTCACTTATAAATAGATCTTGCATCTGTAGTATATCTGGTTATTTATTAAACTTTCAAATATGTTTGCATTCCTGGTTATTTGTTCAGAAAAAGTGCACATTTATCAAAAAGGCCATAAGGTTTTCATGAGCTGTCTACAAATGCATAAAAAACAAATAGGTTTTGTTTTGTCTTTGTTTGCCTCCAGAGCACCTTAACACCTGAGGAGAAAAAAATATATTTCATGTCCTATTTCACATCATTCGTAGAGTAGATATGCACATGACATAGTTACAGGAGCTACCTGGTGTGTGTCCACGGATACTTTCATTAAGGCCAAAGAATAAATGCTAAAGAGAAGAACAAAAAGAGGAACAAAAACTAAAGGAACACAAGGGGTTTAATCGACAGGTGAAAAAAGAGAGAGAAGAAATTGAGTTTATAAATGAACAAACAACATCAGTGCAGTAAATGTTGAGTTTCTTTCATCCATCCTTAAAAATCTCAGCCTAGTTATAATCTTCCTCAAACAGCCAAGGTAGTAGGAAACAATCAAAATGTTATATGTACCTTTTCCTCTATTTCCTTGATTTGTCCCTTTTGCATGTTAATCCTGTCCTCCAGCTCTCTAATTCTCTGCAAGGCAAAGACAGACGTGGTTAGATGGTACAATATACCGCACTTGGTCAAAAGACTGTGATGCCAACTATTTCTGTATGTAATCCAAATACCCTGCTAATTTCCCATCAAGCCCTCTGTCTCCATGGTAGCTGTTGCTCTACGTCGGGGGAGAATGAGTGGCCATAGCAACTGAAGCGGAGACATGTGATTGGCCGACGCAATATTAGAGACTCTAAACCTGAACAGCTTCTTAATTGAGTCAACAACAATTACCTAAAACCATCTTCGGTGTGTCAAGGGTTCAAGAGGAGAATATATACACACATTTAAAGATACTAGGGCAGTCATTAAGTTGTAAAACTAAAGCAATATTTTAATTCAATATAATCTGTTCCAAATGAATATTTGGTGGAGATGAATGCTTTAACTGAACGTTCATTTAACAAAGTACAAAATAAGCAGTTAAAGTCTTAAAAACTAGAACAGTGAGTCAAGTAGAAGCAGAACTGTGACGAAGAGGAAACACTTTACTGGAGTTTTAAGTAAGAAAGTATGCAGAAATGCTCTGATATTCAGGATGTTTGTTTGTTTCTGTTTGTGTATGTGCGTGTGTGTTTGTGAGAGGGTGCTTATGTAGGCAAAAAAAAAAGGTTAAGTATTAAGCTACAGTACAGTACAAGTTCATTTGCTGTATTTCATTCCTCTCTCCCCTCATTTCCTCTCAGCTGTCTTCTCTTGAATGTCAAATTACACAGTTGATTAAAATGTATGTAATTAATTATTGTAAGTCAAGAGTAGTTAATAATGTTTGTCTTTTGTTAGAGGGTGTTGTGTTAGTTAGATAGGTAGTTAGTTTCTCAAACTGATTCAAATGGAGTTGAAGGTGTTATGGTTGTTAATGTAAACGATGAATAACGTACTGTACGAGCCATGGGTGTACAGCTATTGTGAGGGCTGTGGAGTGGAGGGATACTGGAGGAGTGGGGAATAATCAGGTCACAATGAAACTCACATTCTCTTCTTTCACACTCATTCTCTGTTTCATTTGCACAGAAGCACTTACAGGTTACAGACTGCTCACACAGGGATACTGCATCTTTTTCATTGCACCAGAGGTTTGGTTGGGTCTGGCAGGTAACAGGGGTCGGATTGAGGGCGGGCTGGACTCAGTAACCTGACTGGGTTTGTTTTCGGCCTTACCTGCTGGGACTGCTGTAGGAGCTCCATGCGCTCCTGTAAGATCTGACTGTCAAACTGCCGGCTCTGCCGGAGAATCTGACGCCGCAGCTTGTCCACGGCTAGCCTCAGTTCCTCCCTCTGCCTGTCTGTCAGCGACTCAGCCACCGCCCGGCATGCCGGCTGCTCCTGCTGCAGAGCGCTATACAGCGTGGCCTCCAGCTCCTCGATCCTCTGCACAGCCAGCCACATACACACACATACAAACACACAAGCACACACACACATAGACGTGCACATGCGCATGCAGAAACACACACAGACATGCACAAGCACACAAGGAGGAACAAACACACACAGACAGAGGTATGCACACAAACACACATACACACACCATTGTGATCATGGCAGATATGGGGAACAATGTTCCAGTTTATATTCGGGGTATCTAAGCTTGACATTCACATGGTAACTGCATATAAGAACACCAGAATCAATGTTGCAGATAAATCCCACAGCTGCCTGAATGTCTCAGAGTTACCATGTAAAACCCAAGTGTTCACCAACACAATATAAACTGGGACCATAAACACAAACCAACACTGACCAAATAAAATGGTTAGAATTACAGTATATGGAGAGGGACCAACTGTAAGTGTGGAATTCAGACACCCTATTTAATTCAGTGAGGTAGAAGAGGAGGAAGGGCGTAACTACTTATGAATGCTGACAAATCTGACTATATGATAATATCTTATTAACTCGCACTGAGATTATTCAGAGGACGGGATTAAAAGAATTATACATCTATTTTAAGCGAGAGTAAATCAATGGTTATCAGTTATCTGAGAAGATGTGAGAACATCAGGCCAATGGCCAAGAAGCAACATACCTCAACAAAATCAGTGGCTTAGATCCTTTTTGAGGATTTAGATTTCAGTAGTAAAAGATGCAGTATCCCGACACAATATGATAACATTTTACCTCCAGGGAGCAGGTTGCATTCAGATGTTTATGTCTCATGCTGAAATGACAATGTTGTAACCCAGCATTCCTGAACTAATTAACCATCAACTATTATAGCCTTGCACACACCCTCAGTAAATGTTATTAACATAACTAAGAGCACTTATTAGAGAGACTTCTGCCATATTTAATCTAAAAGGTAGAGATACTACAGGCTCCGTACCATGTAGGCCTGGTCCAGGGCCTGTTTCCTATAGTCCAACTCCTCCTCAAGAAATCCCTTCTGCTTACTGAACAGCTCCTGTAACAACATGGGATATTACATAATAATGGACATTGTGCATCAATTGAATCTTATACAGTACAGAAATTATAGTTTGGTCATCTTGACATAAAGAAAGACAAAATTAAATAGCTTTTTTTTGTATTACAGTGAAAACCCAGGGATGCTTTATTACCCTGATGAACTACATCTGCAGTAGTACAATTTGCACCTGCCAATTTAACAGACGATCGAGACACTTGTGAATTTTTTGTTTTCTCATGCAAAATGTATTTTTCACCTTGTCATTCTCTAAGTCGATCATCTTCTGCGTCAGGGCAGCCTCTGTGCTGTCGACCTGTTTCAACCACTGTAAAGGAAGAGGAAGACTGTGAAGTTATTTTCATTTTCCAAGTTAAACTTGACCAAGGCATGGACCAACAGTATGATGTCAACATATCAATGTGACAGAACAGTGTACGATGAAGGTGTGTCCACAATGTGTGAGTAAAAACACAACGTGCCTGATAGTCCTTCCACTCACCTTTTCACACAGAGAGATCACTGTTCCTGCCTGGATCACTGCTACTTGCTCCTCATTTCGGAGATTCTACAGAAATCACAATAAGCAAGTGGAGTTCAAACATTATGAGAATGCCAGAAATGTTCATAAAACTCAGGTTTATGTTATGATACGTTATAAAAAATAACATATTTCAACAGTTATTTGTGAGGTTCTTGTTGCATCCCGTCTTCCTGCCGCAATTTTCATTCCACTAGTACACTTACACTCACCCCATTATCTCCAAGGATATCCAGTTTTTTCATCAGCTCAGGGATGATTACATCCTGCAAAAAAATCGGAAATATATAGACATGTGCGAGCAAAATCCTCTAGGAAAAAAGATAGATGTGTTTTTCACCTTGACCCCCTCCTGGTGGCAGTAGATCTGCAGGGCACTGCTGCTGTTCTCAGGGAATGCAGACATGTGGAGATTGAGGGCAGGAGATCTGCGCTCCCTCTCCTGCAGGGAGCACACAACAAGTTAATAAGTTAATCAGCTAGGCTGACTAGATTTATACCAGCCCAACAGTGATGTAGCAGTTCATCATACCATCGGTAGTGATGAGCAAAATGTGAACAACATACAGATTGTAAATGACAGTGTAAAAAGGGAGTGAATGATGGATTTACTTACAACATTGACATATGATCTGGAGTTGCCAAAATGAGGGAGGTGGAAACCCATAGATTTAAACCGGATAACCAAATCCAACAAATAGGGAATTTGAAAACACATGCTGAAACTCAAAACTGAGAATGTTATCTGCCTTCCTGACCTAGGATCAGACAGAGTGGCAACAAAATAGATGCAGACTCAACGGACAAGAGTGATTGGTGATGCAACTTTTATTAGCCCGACTTCCAAACGTCTCTAAACCAGTCTTGAAATTATTATGCCTCTTTAATTACATGTATATTGTATGCCAAAGATAAATTATACTATACTGTAAACTGCACTGTACGTAATGATCCAAAAATGGATGGAAAATGTGAATAAAACTTAGGACATGCACAAAAAATGAGAGAACAAATGAACAAAGATGGGATTGGAACCAGAACTCCAAGACATTTTTATTTAATTTAAAATTATATGCATTCCAACAGAACATTCTTTCATAAAAAAATATTTCAGAACAGTGCAGGGGTGTGCACACAGCTGCCATGCAGAACAAGAAAACACAGGTGTACACGGAATGTATGTATGTTGTCTGGTGAGTCACTGTATGTAGGTCTTTCGTCTGGAGCTGAAATTGTTGTTGTCGCCTCCTGGTGACAGTATGGCGTTGGTACAGTCTCTTACTTCCAGTTCCAGCACCCTGAATTCCAGCAGCTCATTCTGGTCCCGAGCATCCTGAACCTCGGCCTGCAGCCGCAACTCTGCCTGCTGAAACACACGCATCTACAGACAAACACAGACCTTTGTTATATGACCACTGGTTAACTTGCTAACGTACCTTTAGATGAGTCCACTACCCATACAGCTGCTGAAGTTAATGTTATTTAGCACATTCAGTATGGGGATAGCCGAGTGTTGTTACCCGTCGCCAATTTTATGACGTTATCACTCCTAACGTTATGATATTGTTACCCTTCACAATAGATTTGTGGCTGATATGAGCAACTTATCCCGGTAGCACATTGTAGTACGCTTGATGAATACTGAAAAATCATATCCATAATTTATGTACGGTATGTGAATTACGGTTCTTAAAATCCCACGCAGATAAAGAAATACTTCTGCTTTGTGGCAAAAAATCGTATCATCAGGATGGGACGCCAGTGACAGGCGACGTTACCTTAAATAAAACTACTGAGTTGGTCGGGTCGAAACATTGGTGAAAATATTTGAGATAACGTTAGTACTCTACCCAACAAAATACATAGACCTAGCTGTTTTTATACATTTTGTTGCGTAAATGTTACAATATACATTTAAAAGTAAATATAGGTTAATTTAACCCACCTTCTCATGAAGCTCCTGGTTTGTCCTGAGTAAGTACTGCTTCTCCTCCACCCATTTTGAGTCCTGACATAACAATTAAACAAAACATCAACAAGAATTGACACCGACAGGAAGAGGAAAGAAAGAACAGCAAAGAGAAACAACTGCGCAACAAAAGAACAATGTCAAAAAACACAATCAGCTAACTCCGAACGTGCCGTCTACTATCCCAAATGACACATGCAAACATAAACACAAACAGACAGGAACAGAGTGGCGGTAGCACGGTTTTATTAATCCAGAGAAAAAGAGCCCACTCCTGAGATGGTAGAGATAAAACATGCTGATGAGTTCACAGAGTTCACAGTGACAGGAGGAACAGAAGGCAGTCTGAGGAGAACAACAGCAGAGCACCAATCACAATAAAGAGCTGGATGAAGCCACAGTGGGTCAGGTAACATGCAGCAACACAAAAGAAAATCTTGAGAATAAATGAGGAAAATATATGAACTAATCATAATAATGTCACTCTTCCTCATGATATTCATTTTAGGTAACAATTTATGTTATCATCCTACTGTTTAATTAATTTTATACATACTAAACAAACTTAAAGTGTGTATTTTCAGACACAGAAAAGACAAGCAAGATATTGCTGGATCTGGAGTCTTTTTCACAACTATTGTTTCAGGAGCCAAAGTGGTATAAGAGTCCTCTTCATGACGTGCCCGATAGGAAACAGAACAAACAGGAGGAAGTAATAGAGGGTGAGGCAGAGCATGCAGGCACTGAGCAGTGACATCACACATGCAGGAAGTTACATCACAGGAATCTGCTGCAGACGTGCTCTGCATAGCGCCAGCACAGGAGGATAGCGGCCAGACAAACATGCAGGAGGGCCAGTGAGAGTACGACCCTTGAGCTCCTGTCTCCATCTCTTGTATTGGTTACCTGCCCCCGCTCGGCTAGAGCCTTCTCCAGGTCGACAATTTTGGCCTGGCAGCTGCTGAGTTCCACCTGCAGCTGCTCACGTGTCTGTGGGAGAAAGGTTCAACAGTAAGGATCTAGTGTGTGAATTGGCTACAGATCAAAATAAAGTACTACTGCCAAAGTTATATTCTAATAATGTTGATTAGGTTTGACATTTATAAAAATCTAATATGCAACAAATAAGCAATGATTGTTGTGGAGTTGTAAATACTAAAGGTTGATGGAGGATGGATAAAAAGGGGAAGAGTGGTTACACATGACAGTACACACCCTGGCCTCCCTCTCAGCATCCATAGAGCCTCCAGTCTGTTCTTGCAGGAGGGCGTAAGCCCGCTGGAGAGCTTGGTATTCCCTGGTCAGCTGACGGAAACGAAGTTCTGACTCCTCCCGAGATACAGTCTGTGGTAACAAACAGGTACAGGGTCAAACTAACACACAAACGTATAAGCCAGTCTCTTTATCTGCAAATTATTGTCTTGCTTTGGTCCTGAAAGTTGTCTAAATATTAATAAGCATATTACAGCTGCTTAAGCTGCAGTATAGCTTTTAAATCATTTCTTTCTATACTTATAAATTAATTTCTTACCTCTTCCAAATCTTCCTCTGGAGTAGCAGGTGTACGATCAGTGAGGTCAGTGTTAAAGGAGGTCAGAGAGGACGTCTCAGAGTCTACGGATTCCTCATCAAATCCAAAATATGTCTCCACAACATGCCTCTGCAGAAAGGGATGGAGGAAAAGAGGATACACATCGTTAGATCAAACTCAAACATAAACTTAGGTTGGGTTGTCCATTCCATAGGAGGACAGTCAGATTTCAGATTTTAAGAGTTTACATTTTTGAACATAATTAAGCTGAAATCCACCTTTGCATATGTTTCCCTGGACTTGCTTCTTGTTGTGCTGCAATAGTTCGTCCAACATTTTGTCTAAAACGTGTTGAAACCACGCACTGTCATCTTGTCATCAAACCATATTAAATTTATGCACGTTCTTTCACTTTGATGCCATTAACTTATGCAAAGCTCACAGAGTCCTTACCATCATGTTTATAAGTCATCTCCTGGCAACCAGAGAAGTAGAGACAAACCAGGGCACAAAGACAAATGAAGGAGGAGAAGTAGAGGATGAGAAGGAGGTACTCTGTCATCTTGCTTCCAGACCAAAAACATCAAAACCAAACTACAGGATTTAGGACATCACAGAAATATATCCAGCTGATCTTTACAGAGCTTTGCAGGATTTTAGTATTATCCAATAAAGCAAAATGGTATTTTGTCCGACTCCAACAAAAGTATTTTTAAAAACCGCAACAAATTAACATCAAATTAATCCAATAAGAACAGCAAGCCTTTGTTTTGTCTTCCAGCATGCGTACAGCTGATTTAAAATGTCCAAACAGAAAAAGTACATTTCCAGGTACAAGTCTTAGAGCCAAACCGCTGCAACCAGCCCCGTATCTGCCTAGCTTAGGTGACAAACTGGTTCCAGCTGGGGATGTGTGACAGTATATAGGTCCATTAAGCACTCCTCCTCCTAGCAACATCAAAGACTCCATAACATCCCCTGATGCATTGGGCCAAACATGACACGCACACTCTGAGCAATTATTTAACCCTATTAGACATCGACATCTTTCTTTTTCTTTGACCCACATAATGCACCAGGCAAGTGCAATTACTTAACACAAATGTACCTTACTTGACACTTTTGTGGTTAATCCTGCACTATTACCAAAGACAATGAAAAACATACGGAGAATAACAATGGGAAATATTTTCCCTCAAGCTTTGGGAATAGTACTTGCAGGATTTGCATGTGTTTTCCGTTAGACGCTCACAACTGTGAAGCACTGTCATTATTGTCTCTTGAGCCCAATTAACCACACACAAAGACACACACACACACACACACTCCCCAGGACTTGAGGATCAGTCAACCACAGCATCACTACATCACTCCATTCCATTAGCACACTTACCTTGGACAGTTTGAGAGGTTTCTTCCTGTTCTTTTTGCTCATCACCAATCGTTCACGTTCCTAAAGACAAGCACAATGCAGATTAACATTTCAACTTTGTCACTGGCAACCTGTCATTTTATGTCCAGGCCAGACTGCTGTTCAGGTATCACACAGTTCAACCCCAACATGAACGGTCATCAGAATATAATAATACATCCACGACTATCCAATTTTATTTGTTTGTAAAAAATACGAGGTCTGCTGAGAAGACGAGAAGACACAAAAGTGGAGGGTTAAATTTGGAAACCGAAGAAAAATAACAAGTTGAAGCACATGTTTGTTTGGGATTAACTGCTTTGAATGAGTCAGGCTGTAATAGCAAGGGTAAAATAAATGTGTGGAAGAGGGGCAGCGAGTGAAGATGAATAAATTAGGTATTATCTGCTGACTTACAGATTAAAGGTGGATATTGTCATAATGCCCATCCGTACTACCATTTTGGAACAATTGTTTTTCAGAAAATAACACATTTAGACACTCAAAAACACGACTAAAGGATTCATGTCTAAGTTTATTTATTAAGTATCAATGAGAAACAATTACTTTAGTACATTGCTAAAGGGAAAGCTGACCCTGATGGTTTCAATAAAATCTTTACCTGCGTGAGCTCGTCGATGATGCCACGTTGCTCAGCAACCTGCAACTTGAGGAACTCAACCTCCTGTTCCTCGTGGGCGTGACTTAAGTCTGTCAGGGAACTTGGTCGCTTTAGCTGGGGTTGATGGGTTTGCTGCTGTGAGGGGGGTCGAGTGGAAGAGGCTTTTTCTTTCTGAGGGAAGGAGACAGAAAATCCAAATAACGGTCGTCCAAATACTGATTTTCCTTAAATGGCCACTAGAGGTCCTGTTTCATCTCGGTGACACACTGAACCATGATTATCTTTTCTGAAAGTATTTGAACTCTGACAGTATCTTAAGATAATAACAAGGTTCAGTGGGAAACCACGGGGAACAGGTAAACACACATTGGATGCTTCTCACCATCTCAGCGTTTTCCCGGCTCAAGTTTTTGAGTTTCTCCTCCATACGTTGTAGCGTTTGCAGGAGGTCGTCATTCTTCTTAGACAGGCGCTTGTTTTTTTCAAACATGGGTTTCATTTGGCTCTCTGCCTCACGCACCCGCTTCAACTGCACAGAGAAAGGAAATACCAGGTCTGTCACTGAAGGATCCAGACTGGAGAGTTCTAACACAAGTTTCATATGTATGTACAGTATGTTTCTTTACATGTTTTTGTGTGTACATCTGTACTCACAAGTGTAATATTGCTCATGTATTTGCTTGCCTATACCAAAGCATGTTTGTATTTCTGCATGTGTGTTCCTCACCAGTTCATTCCTCTCGTCAGCCAGCAGTGCATTTCTGTCTTCCAGTTTCCTGATGACTGAGTGGAGCTCCGCTATCTTCAGCTGAAACCTCCTCATGTCACGCTCATCCACCTCCTGGAAAGTAGGAGGGAGTGGGGAGGAGGAGGAAGACAAAAACTGAAAAAAGGGGAGGACATGCAGGCAGGCAGGTAGTGGAGGTTGATGGGAAAGAGGAGGTGATGGGATGGAGGATGAGTTGGCACCAAACTGCTCAACTTGGAATGTAACATGTGCCACTGTGACTTAAAGTACAGTATTTGTTCTACACTTCAGCTATGGTCGGTGCTCCTTGTCATCATTCTGACCAGGCCTTGCAGACATTTCAAAACATCTTAAAAGCCTAAAATTCTGATCATTGGACTTTTAAGACTTTGGATTTTTAAGGACTCGCAGAACACTGTAAAGAAATGAATCAACAATACATTTGTGTATATGTAAAGTTGCATCTCTATGAATTAATTGGGCCAGTACCTGGTGGTTGAGTAGATCTGGGTTGTCCCCAAACCCAGGCACCACCTCTCTCTTTGGGCTGCCATGGTTGTGTCTTTCAGCCTCTCGTACATGGCCCAGCTGCTCATCCAGGGCTTCCTTCTGGAGCTGAAGTTTCTGGGTGTAGCCGGCCTGCAACCCCAGCTCTCTCTCCAGGGCACACACCACCCGGTCCTTCGCCTTTAACTCATCCATCTACGGTACAACATGAATAGAAAGGGACAGGGTAGTGGGAAAGTCTGGCAGCAAGTCAGAAAGTCAGCCGCAATTACATTACCGAATATGTTCACTGAACATGTCATACATTGTTTATGTCTTGTAGACATTTCTGCAATGAAGTTGTAGGTCAACTATTGTGCAATTTTGCAAAAGTATTATAGTATCAATAGTGTTTTCAAAATCCAACATTATGCTTACTGTCAGACAGCCAAGAAGAGAATAAAGGACTCAGTGTTTTGGCTTTGAAAGTATTGTGCTTCAGCTCTAATTAATACATTAAGTCGTATTCTCACTATGTATACAAAAAATCTCCAAGAATTGGTCGTACATTGTTTATTAACCATATACACACATCCAAACCTTAATATGGCTTATTACTCAACCATTTCTTTATGAAAAACTAATGCCAGTTATTGTAGTCTTGTCAAACTCAAGACATTTTTACTATGGCTTTCATTTTATTACTGGTATGTGTTTATGATGTGCTTATTGATCAGTTTACTGTCTTTGTTTAATTACTTTCTGAGTACTTTTATTTTTGAAGCACTATTGGAAGGAAAACTACAGGAAAACCTTTTAGAGCACATACACCATAAATTGTGTGTTTAAGCAGTATTTTAACTCATTCTGAGTTAGCTAATGGCCGTATAAATTTAGGATAAGACTTGTGTATTGCCTGTAGTTTGTGTCATCATGAGCAGAACATATGTTCTCACCAGTCGGCGAATGTCTCTCTCGCAGTCCCGTTTGATGCGATGCACTTCATCCTGGTGCTGTTGGTAAGCTGTCCGGAGATCAGCTGCTTTTGCTTTATCGGCCTGTTGAGCATTGGCCATGGCCTCCTCGGCCTGCTTCCTGGCCGTCTTCTGCTCGTGAATCTAAAAGACCACATACACAGAAAATGAAAACAAAGGTTTGTAAACACTAGTCTGATACCATTAAACAGTCATAATGACAGATGCCGTGTTTGTCGGAGAAGGTTCAGTGAACAATAGCTTGGCAACAGGATTTTCCACACTGTTTCCTGTTTTTCAGCAGCTAAAGGTATGCACAGTTCCACATCAACACACAACATATACACAACCACACACAAACACATAGTGGTGTCAGAATCCCCAAAGATGCTTTGCTTTCATCTAGAAAGTACAAACAGCTCCTTCTAAAAATAAGCAATACCCTGAACACCTTTGTGAGACGCTAGAGCCTAAATACTAATAACAACCAATGTAATGGGCAGTTGATCCAAATGTAAATGTGCTGAAACCATGGCGATGTGAGTCCACTGGCACTGTTGAACTTTGAGGCAGATTAGGCTGAGCTCCTCTTTATGAAGGAACAGAACATACTCAATGATGTTAAATCAGCTCTAGGGCACCTTAACTGTTTCCAAAATGTATAACGGTGACTTAATAATTAAGACATTTTTATTATCTATACTAGTGCTACATCGTACCTCCTGTTGTAGCTTGAGCCTCTCCCCATCAAAAGCTCTCCTGGCCTCTTCCCGAGCCTCTCCCAGGAGGGCATTTTTGAGCTTGTCAGCTGCTCCGTCTCTCAGTGCATTTACCAGTCCCTGGAGCCTCTGCACTTCAGTGTCGCGAATTTTTATGGTCCTGGCCAACTCGACCTCATGCTGCCGTGCCAGGGCTTCACGTGCAGATGCGATGTCACGTAGTTTCTCCTCGTGGAGTTTGGCTCGCAGGTCAGTGAGTGCCACAGCATGTTTGTGCTGCTCAAGCTCCCGAGCCTGCCGTTGCTCCTGCAGCCGCTCACGGAGCTTACACACCTGAGAGGGACACAGTAGGTGAGAATACTTCTTTCAACCATTCTTTTTTGCAAATTGCATATCTTTTCAGCATGGCAGACCCCACAAAAACCCTTCCAAACCCTGGTACTTCTACTTCCATTTATCATGTACGAGCATGACGGTTGCAGAGAAAGTTGAGGAATCTGTGTTGGTAAGCTGATACAATGAAACAAAAACCTCTTTTCTGTGTGGTGTCATAGTGACAGACCTTACTGCTTCTGCATAAATGAAACGTCACGTGATGTACAGTCATAAAATCTATTCAAAATGAACAATGTGGAAGTGTTATGTCTGGCATAGTCTTTGCAGATACAGTGTATGCACTGTATCTGCAAAGACTGCAGTGCATGACTAGTCACTATTGTGGTATAAATAGCCATTTATACTACAGCTGCTATCACTAGCATCACTTCTTGAGTGTGATTGCACACAAGTCTTCATGGAAACTAAGAATCAATACTCACAAATTGGATACCCTTCTCCTTTCAGGGCTTCCATTGAGTTAATCTATGGAGGACAACTTTTCTACTGTCACTGTTATCAGTTTTCACTTTGTCCTCACTCTCTTCCTCCCCCTCACCTTGCCCCGCTCCTGCTGCAGTTCAATCTGGATGTCCATGAGTTTGCTCCTCAGTTCCTCGTTGGTGGCCTGCACCGAGTCAGCCATCACCTCTGACTTCTCCAGCTTCCTTCCCTTCTTAAGGGGTGGGGCTGCAGGGGGTGTGGCTGATGACATAGCACTCTGCCTGACCAATCAGGACAGACATAGAGTGCCAGGTATGGCGTAATGGAGGAGAGAATCAGTCACTGCTCCTCTTGCCTGTGAAGCTGACCCAGCACGTCATTATTGTCTACATCGCTGGAGGATGCAGAGGGTTTCTATTACAGAGAAAGAAACGGGCAAACCAAGAGAAAAAAAAGAAGGAAAAGGGGTGAGTCAGTGTTAGAAACTGGGTTACACTAAACTACTTTTCACAATTCCAAGCCACATGACGCACTACAGCCTGGGGAAAACAAACTTTTTCTGGGAATAACTTTTACACTTTCCTTAGTTGCCCTGTTAGCACACATGGATCCACCACTAGAAGCTCTCTGGTCACTCATCATCGTCTTATTCCACTCCCTGGGTTGTGCTTAGAAAATCCATAATGCATGAAAATGAGTCTGGCCTCGATAGCTAGGGTCTCTAACATCTCCCTCACCTTTATCTCTTTCTGCAGAAGTAAAAATGAATTCTTTAATTACTGAACCTGATCTAGGTCTTTATACTTACAAATAAAAGGTCTGTATTCTACTTGACCCCTGCAGAAAATAAGACAAGCATTCAATTAATGACTAGTTTAATCTTTGCTTCCCCTTTCTCCGACAGAAGGAAGTTAGTAAGTGTATTCTTGCTGTATATATCACTTCAATGACTTTCATTCTTTGAGCTGAAAGTGAACTCCTCCAATCTCTTCCTGGAATGAATTATAACCCAGTAACCTTCCAGTGTTTGTGCTGACTATAAAATAAATAATGCAGCGATGAGGGAGCTCAAGCATTAAGACTGCAAGCACCTCCATCTTTTCTTACGCTAACACATTACTGAACAGTCATACAACATACACAGATGGCAGCAACGGTTACCATGGCAGCCATTGATCTCTCAAAACTGTATTTCTTTCATGGCAAGGGGTGAGGAGTCTCACGTTTGATTTGAGACATTCACACACAAAAATGCAAGCAAAGAAATGATGCGCACACAAAAACACACTTGCATTGTCTACACACAAAAGCTGTGAGCTGAGGTTGACTGAGGCTCCTTCAACATGGTTTTTTACACAGCCTGCATAGTCAATTCTTGGGATTCAGTGGCAATGGGACAGGAAAAGAAGCTAGAGAGATAGGGTTGTAATAGAGAGGCAGATGGGAGGAAAGAGCAAGAGGAAAGAGAAAAATCCTGCCATCTCCAGCCTCTCCACTTACTTTCTCCAACCCCCACTGCCTGGCGTGGCGATGTTAACCGAGCAGAGGCAATCAGTGATCTCACTCTCATTCACAGAGACAGAAAGAGACGGAGAGAGAGATCATTCACACACATAGAGCACAGACACAAGCACACATTCTCTTAATCTTGCACAGAAAAAACAGGGACGGATTCAGCTGACACTTATTCACTCCGGCAATAGAAGCTCTGAGCACTTATTCACATTAATCACAAACATGAATTTGATAACAGTAGCCAAAGATCTGACTCCTGAATGGTGTGCACTGGATATCTTAAACATAAATACACAATGTTTTCTTGCCTGCCAATACTTAGCATGTTTATGGATGCCTATGGCATAATCAGAGACAAAGTGTATCCACGTTGAAATGGCTGACAGATGGTTTCCCTGGTTTTTCTTCATATGGGAAGGAGGCATTTATTTTCATCCTACCAACATCTGGATGTAATGACTTTCCTTTAAGTAATCTATTGCAATTAAATCTTTTTTTATGTGTGTTTATCTTTACACATTCTTGGTCAAGGTTTCTCTATTTTGTACCACAACACATCAATAATGTATAGAACCAAATTCACATGACATATACCCAGATTTTGCCTGAGATAAACATGTGTGTACAGACACAAAAGCATAAATCTCATTAAACACACACACCTCTCACAAAGCGTCCTGAAGACACATGTTCTCAAGCTGACTGCCAGAAGTAACTCGGAAATTTTATAGTTAACAGAAAACCAGGAATGTTAAATGGTGAACTGGAAAATTTTATAGGGGCACTGAGAAGCTAACGAGCACCTTTAATGTTCACAGAAGCAAACAAAGCCAGTGCAGGTCATAGACCTTAAATTACCTCATCCACCACAAGTATAAACAGTTGACCAGCCATTCAGCTGGATAGCCTCAAATTGCAACCATAACTTCTCAGACAAAACTGCGATCAGAATCTTCCTCATCCTTGCTTTCACACAGAATTGGCTGATATAATACTGTTTACAAAATGAAATAAAAGAGAAGCATGTTATTCATCAAATAGGTCACGTCAGATTTTGTCAAGAAAAAGTTATATTATGTTAATAAGAGAGAAAATTGACTTTCCAAAGCGTTTTTTAAATGAAGTGGAAGTAGCACTTACAGTCTACAAACAATAGACTTTAATCACTTGCAGGTGGCTGCAAGAAAGGAGAGATGAGGAAATTCATCAACCGTTGAGGAGTTTCACAACTAAGTTCTTGCTGTTTAAGGAAGGGACTCCACTCTATACTCCAAACAGTGAGCATAGTGGGCCTAGGAATGGAAGTTGTATTTGTCATAGTGGCAGGAAGCTGGGATGTAGTACATTGTTTGACAGATGTATAAACTAACTTACTTTAACAGTTTGAGTCTTGATATTCTGTAAAAAAAAAAGGCCCTTGCCGTGTCCGAAAAACCGTTGACAAGGAAACCATTGATTTTCCATTACAATGGATCATACTGTATGTTGTACGAGGGCCATAATTATATTACAGTATATATGGTGGGCGGGGGAACCATTCTAATTTGAAACATGCTCAAAAAATTGTTTTTATCCAAGCGCATTCATAAAGCCCCCGTTGCCACAATTGCGGTCAATTTCCAATCGTAAATGCATTCAAGTTGACAAGCTGTTCCTTGATTTTCTTCCACTGTGATGATGTAAATGCTGCGACTTCCGCCAACTGTGATGTCATGTATATCCCCTCTATTCTTCCAAAGCACTGTGCTCGGTGGACTTATGGAAAAATAAGTATGAAAAGTACTGTGATTCAAACAAAAACATGATGCACAATAATTATATAAGCACACTTGAGTTTACAGACTCACTTAACATTCAATATCACATTTAGTTTTAATGGCTTATTATTGATTTTAAGTGTGTGATCTAGAAATAAACTTGTGACCATTGTAATCTCACATACATTTGTTCTGCATTTATAGGTCTTTGTTGAATACAACAGATCTTAAAGTGCATTATAGACCCACTCAGATGGAGCTCCTCAAGGCCACACACACACACACACAGAATGTCATTCTTCAAAGAGATATCAGTGACACACAAGGCCAAATAGATACATAAAAGTAGCCGCTATATAGTCTGCTGGAAGAAAGACTCCACACTTCCCTATGTGAGGAAAAAATCAACAGTGGGTGTGGACGGACTGAGATATCCTGTTTATAGCGCACATTCATAAGAACACATACAAACACACATTGTACAATGTAAACCTATCAGCCTTAGACAGTCAGAACAAGTCTGACCAAACTTCAGAGATCCCTCCACAGACCAGAAACACACACACTCAGAGAGACACACAGACACACAGCAGTGTAGTGATACTCCAAAGAAACAGCTAAGATCCCATTGATCCAAGTGCAGCACGAGTGGAACATATGACCTAAAATCTACTCTGCCAGCAGAATGACTGCAAGTTCCTGACTCCCATGACTAGTCAACCCAAACAGATAGTCTCTCTCTCTATCGCTTATCCCTGTTATACAGGGTATGATCAATACCTAGCCATGTGTCAATATAGTCTTTACAATCGTTCAGGAGGCATTGTGTGCGTTTGGCCTGTGCAGGAATATCCATGTGCATGTAAGCTTTGCATGGATGGGTGCATCTCTGAGTGCGTTACAAAGACATGATAGTACAGTCAGTAATGTGATAACCTTGCCTTCCTCTTTCTCACATCAGTCAGTAATGGCTGGCTTTCTGTAAGCTGTCTGGCCGTATGTATTACAAAGGGTTAAAAGCAAGGTGGTGCTGCAAAGAAAGAGGCATGTGCTAAGAAGGACTATGAATGAAGAATAAGTGTGACAGATTAATTTAGGGAGAGAATCCTGGAGAAAGACAATCATGTCAGCATTCACTGATGTCAGACTGATTGACAGGTTGTGGTCAGGGAGGTGACAATACAACATTAAGTTATGTGAATGCACAGGATCCTATTTTGAAAGACAGAATGCCATTTTGTTCCACGTGCATAAGAGCCTCTTCCTTTCTTTCCTCTTTTTAATATCAGTTACAATATCCACATCTTTGCAGCATGCCTAAACAGGCTGATCAAGCAGAAGTCAGTGTGAAACACATGTCAGCTGTCCACTAGGGCAGATTAGAGCCTCCAGAGCTGTCTGCAACACGGCTGCAGAGCTGTTGTGACAGACAGAGTTCCCGCTGGTAAACACAGCGGACAGGCAGAGTGCCTGCATAGCAGAGGGCTGCCTCGGTAAGGGGATACGCTGGAGTTATTGGGATGGTTTAAAGCGATAATGAGCTGTCAACGGGGAGATTACAGGCTGCTTCTGACAGCCTGTCTCTCCGGTTCGCCAACCACACCCCACGGCGACTTGCGTGGGGCTACTGCAGCATCCTCCAGCCTCGGTCGGATGTCCTTGCACTTAGTAGTCTAACGTGTTCACCTTTCAGTGCAAAGCATACATCACTTCTCGTTTGGTGTTCTTGTGTGACCACAGACTAGCGTGGCCCATTTCCCAACACGATGTAACGGCTCAGATAACACAGCAGGTGGACGAGGACGGTGAGGTAGTTGACTATCATCGCCAGCCAAAGAGGAAATACCAGTATAGCTCGACTGTTCCTCTTCGGCTTGTTGGCACACTCGGCTTGAGGCCAGAGATGTCATCCAGGTTCACAGTGCAGCCAAACAGCCCCTGTCAGCAGCGATATGAGGCTGTTAGATTCCAAATATAAACTGCTCACTTCGAGAGCTAACGTTATAGGAAGACTGGTCCTCCGGGGGTTGTCTGTCGATGCTGCACCGTTAGCAGATGAAACACGGCTGCTGCCAGATGTGTCACGTTACGAACCGCTTGTGAGTTTCTACAAATTAGCGTCCGGAAGTTGTCAAACATCAAGGAGCGAATAAACTCACCTGAAATGGAGGTCCGATGATCACCGTCGACTTGATGGTGAAACGTCGCTCTGTGCTTCACGTCCAGGAAGGGAGGCTGGGCTTCGGGAGGGAGAGCAGTATGAAGATGCGAGTTCAGTTACAGGCAAAAAGCACCGATTTCTTAACTTTATTCTTCAAATGGGAGTTATTCAAGGCAGAAATTACAATGGCTGAAGTTGTATCTCCACCATTAACGGTATTATCCACTGGCTAGCTAAGGGTTAGTTTCAGCTGCAGGCTTCTCCTCTTCCTCTCGAGCCGCACGTTGCACTCCACGTCCACACACACACACAAACACACAAACACACAAACTTGCAGGCACGCGCAATGTCATCCACCCGTGTGCAAAAAACAATGGAAAAACGATTGAAACGGACTCTGGCGGTGTCGACGTGAACGTGGGAAAAAAAGCCGGGCGGGCGTCGCCGGTAGCGTGATAGAGGCGCGACACCTGACTGCGTGTTCAAGAATGACACCGCGCGCGATCAATGACGCTGGTGCGGCAGCAACGTACGTCGTCACGGGGGCAGAGATAGCCCACCGTACCTTCTGCTCCTCTTAGGATGTTGGCTTGGAGGGATTCGTCCAGAAATACACGCTGTAATCCCTTGTGTTAATGTCCATAACCGAAACTAAGATGTTTTTGTTTTCATGATTTTTGCAGTTCAAGACAAAAGGTGTGTTATCTTGTATGTCCTAAAAATATAACATTGTTAAAATTAAATATCCACACTTTTCAAATTATTTAACAGGTATGCAAGCTTAGAACATCATAAAAGTGTTTCAATGTATTCCCTCTTTCTTATACAACCTAATGTGTTTTTGACAGGAGTCATGGTAACAAGAGATTGTCATTTGAATAGTTTATCATTAGCGTCACAGTGTGATGATCAAACATCACAGTCAAACTAATTTCTATGGATCTTTGTTCATCTATAACAGTGTTAAACTGTTAAAAAATAAAAAAAAACATACACCAGTATCTATGTATCTTGGACAATATGACTCGTCCACTCATAAAAGTAGGTGAACACATCTGACAATATGAAAGTGCCATGAGTGTGACCTAGATTCTGCTTGATGCATTACTTACGCACAGCTGCTTGTCTCTGCCTCTCCACACTGTGGCTTTCTGTCCGCCATTCACAAGCATATGCAGCCCATGGCTGCAGGGCACAATAGGAAGTAGTAGAAGAAGAGTAGATGGAAGAGCATCAGTTGTCTACATCATTTTCTACACTGCCTAGTCAGTGAATTTATACAGAACTGGGGTCACATAGGTATTAATGCCTGGTTGTTTAACTTAAGTGATGTATATGTGTGAGTATTCTGGAGTGAAATAGAGCAGACAAACAGAGGTAGATGAGTTTGGAGTATAATGCAGTCTGGCTTTCAGGTTCTTGCTGAGGCCAGAAAACAGGAGTGATGCAGTGAAAAACATTGAGATTGCAGGGAGGGAGGGATGTCCTGTTTTGTTTTAGTGAGGGATTGACTCAGGGAACACATGAGTCGCAGAGTGTTGGATTCTGTTAATTGTTTCGCCTCTTTACTTGTATTTTGTGTGCCCCACCTGAAGAACAACTGGATAACAGGAGACTTCTTAGAAAGAGAAAAAACATTCAGCATTTGACGTCACAGTAATCTTGTGATTAAACCATGTGATATGCCATCCTCAAATAAAAGAGCCAAAGGTGCCAATATAGATTCAGGTGATAACAGATTCTGATTCTGGTGATGAGGCCAGAGGTTAAGGTGAAAGTCATCTGAGTCTGTGTCATGCTTTTGTACCGACTAGGCTCCGTGTTCAAGTTCTAAAAGCATCTCAAAACGAATGACAATGATAACAGTCTCTCGTGATACATGTAGCCAATCAGCCTATTTCCAGCTCTTTGACCCAGTTATGAGGAACATGTGAGGAGTCACTGTTTTTGCATAATCATCTCCAGTTTTCAGCATCTGCATATGAGCTGTCTGTAATAGGTTTAACATATTCATGACTGTTGGAAATACAACCTATTATACGTTTTACAAATGGTGTTTGATATTCAGAGGGGACTAGGGAATCAAATGAAAAATACATTAAGTTAAACCTCCATTTATATAAGATTTAATGGAAACACATATACACAAATCAACATTGAATCAAACATTGGACACCTTCCAGTGTATTTTTGAAGAAAGTCCCCAAACTGACCTATTTTACAAATGTAAACCCAAGTCCCCAGTCTGAAGTGCACATGGTGATGTAACACTTTCATATGAGGGTAATTAGGCTTTCTGGGCATGACTCACAACTGTTAGTCACTAGAAAATATGAGCCTCATGTTTAATGTCCATCCCCAGAAAAAATATAAATAATGTGAACATAGCAACATCACAACCACATGGGTAACCGTAGGAACTGGTCTTTGGAGTTTCTAGTTGCTGTCTACATATCGTAGTATAAATGGGTTTCCTTCTCTGAAAGATATGAGGTGTTTAATGGAGATCCTGGTGTTAAATGTTCCATTAGACATTCCAGTATTTACTGCTTATATACTACCAAGACCCAGAATCATAATACACAATGTTTAAAGTAGCCATGTAACAATGAACGTGGGCAAAGTAGAAATCACATTCAACTGTAAATTTTAAGGATGTTTGGTAAAAATACTTCTATTTTGATGTCTTATTGCCACTTAAACAATGTCCTAAAAGCCACTGATGAGATCTTGCACATAATTAGGTCTATCTTTCCTTTTTATATGACTAATGTTTGCTCTTTCCCTGCATCCCTTCCACCCAGTCCCCAAAATACCAGCAGATCAATACACTAGTGTCCAAGGAGAGACATGAGCCACAGCAATCGTACAGGTTTTCCCCATTTAGAAATGATTTGTAATACTTCTTACAAGGGGTGGTTCAGATTAGTCATTGGCATCAACATTACACAAATTCTCCGCCTGAGAAATTGAGAAGTGTACTATGTCATATCCACAGTTGATTGTAAAACATAGGTCTTATAGTACAGTATTACAGCTTGTTTCCCTGCAAAGGGAAACTTCAAGGTCGGATATTCTTCTACCTTAGAGTGGGAAAATACGCATCATCACTTAATCAATGTCCATTCTCGCATAACCCTCCTAGTTGCTGTGGTTACTGACCGTACTTCCTCCTCCTCAGGTCTCTCTTCCTGTGTGACTCATTCCATCTATACGATTTAGGGGGAGCCTGTGTACATACAAAGACCAGTTAAACCTAGACAGAGAGAAGGAGACTTGAGTGCATTTTGGACTCTCAGTTCTGTTGTGTGAGGATGCAGCTTTATATCACTACAACTTGCTGGACATGAGATGAAAACAGATGATGTGGAG
>CAAKHC010002211.1:0-12861 GCA_901007825.1 Macroramphosus scolopax | reverse complement strand
CCCCCCCCCCAAAAAAAAAAGCAAGAATAAAAGAGAGAAAAAGAAATGAAGAAGAGAAGAAGAGTGTTAGTGCATCTCGGATCTGTTGCCTGATAACAAGATCTGGCTTTAATCACATCCAGGCTGCATATGCAGAAGTGACCAGTGCAAAGCAGTTCGTTCTCACCGGGAAAGGATTCATTTTGCCATTTTCCCCTATTTCATTTTCCATTGAAAGCTTCTGTTTTTTACCCAGGAAATGCTCCATGACCCTGCCTTCAGACTCATCACATTCTTTTAGATGTAATGCAGGATATAATGTACTGAATTTCAAGTGGGATATTATTAAAAAAAAAAAAAAATCATTAAGTAGTGTGATTAAAAACAAACTGTGGATCCGCTAATGTGCAGCAATTACCCACCAAAGGCAAGATATTTTAAAGATTTCATTTCAT
Source organism: Macroramphosus scolopax (assembly GCA_901007825.1). Classification (NCBI taxonomy): domain Eukaryota; kingdom Metazoa; phylum Chordata; class Actinopteri; order Syngnathiformes; family Centriscidae; genus Macroramphosus; species Macroramphosus scolopax. Next base: position 12,427 of record CAAKHC010002211.1, on the reverse strand, counting down.
TAATCGGGTCTTTCTTTCTCACTACGCAGCCACAGGAGTACAAGTCCCTTAAGATTTACTGGTTTCGAGTTTCATGTCGTTATTTGCGCTTGCTCTATAAGGAGAAACACCGGCTTGGGAAGGCATCAGTCAGTGAGGTTAGCAAGCGTGGTAGCTACATGACCTCAGAAGCTGTATGCTCCTCGGGTAGGTTAAACAGACACAAACACACTCACACACAAACAAAAACGCACTGAGGCCATGCTCATTTCCCCGGCCCTCTTAACAGGCTAACCTGCTCTCTTCATTAGGGTGCTGTGGGGACTTATCACTGTGTAGTCTTTGTCCTTGCTGTAATTGCCCTCTCGGCATGTCAGCCCCCACCCACCACCACCAACATCATCGCAGCAGCCCCACACCCAGCGAGCCCAGCATCAGCCCACTCGTGACAGGCCTGGTGAGACGGCGGAGCGGGGAGCCTCTCCTGAGACCTGCTGATCGGCCCCTGAGGTGCGCCGGTATAGAGAGGCTTGTCCTAGTTAAAGCAGCACCGGTAGGGACACCCCTCTGAACGCTACGTCTGCCCTGCCATAAGCCCAGCCTCAAACTCCACTCTTTTACAACAGTGCTATCACCCACTGTGGTAATCTACCACCTCACCAAAAAGACAGGTATTCTATTAACACTGTTATATCTACTTTTTAAAAGTACAAAGAATATTTATGTTATCCATCTCCTTTATACACTTTGAATGAGTCGTACCATCTGCTTGTCATCTGAAAGAGAACTGCCAAAAACCAATCTTTAACTTTGTTACCTGTCTTCCAACTGTTTTGAGATCAACACAGAATTCTACCCGATAGATCATTAAACATCATGTGAGATAAATGTTTAAAGATTCACAGATTTGAACAAAACACTTCAACAAAATGCAATATAATACAAAAAGACTTTATAAAAAGATACAATCTAAATTGCATTTGAGTCATTCAAGAGGTTCACATGCAACACACACACCAGACAGACACGTACTGCAACTGAAATCTGTGTGGGTTTCTATCAAGTTGAATGGCGCCATCTAATGGCCAATAAACAGAGCACAAGCCAGGAACACCAGTCTGAGTCTTTTGAGCTCCAAACTGGATTCAAAGAATCAAATTTGTTTTTTGGCTCCACTTACAGCTTGTGTAGCCTGTTAAAGTCTTGGTAGATTTAGCTTGGGGGGGTTGGAAGTCAGTAGGCAGGCTTTGAAATGACCAGAAAAGTTGGAGAAAGTGAACCCCCTAATTTGAAATTTAACTGTAATAGACACACAGCTATCAGTGTTGCAGCATAAGCCTGACCTCTGTTTGTTTTGCTGAATAAACAGAATAAATGAATAAATGCTTCCTCTTCACACGGCGTTCGGCTCCTCATCACGCTCAATGCTTTTTTTTCCTGCAGGGGTAATCAATGTGTCAGCGTTTTCACGGTCGGCTGCAGGGGTACGGACCTACGCCTCCGTATGTACGGAGTCAGCGGCGCAAGGGTTAACATGGTGCAATGCTAAGGGAAAGCAGAGAAATTGTGGTTGACAATAGGGCCTTCTACTTTTCTGGCCACATGTCACCTCTCTCTCCTGCAGGCCTGACACTCGCAGATCCCAACCTCGAGGGCAGCCAACTCCCCCTTCTCTTTTTCCTCACTCCTTATAATTTCTCCTCAAAAATGACTCCCCGTCTGCCCCTGTCAAAAGCTTTGCCACGATTTGGTGGCAATTTTGCTAAATTGTGTTCAGTCATCCGCCACTGAACCCAACATCAGCGACCAGGGCCACGGAGGATGCAGGCATAACCACGCAAAAGCATGCAAGAGATGTGATATGCGGTATAAAGTTTTAATAAGTTGCGCCACGTCTTGTAACACTTGCACATTCAAGTGGACACCGTGCCGCTCTCGTTAAACGCACAGCATTGCAAACATTATCCATCCCCCCTCCACACTTACATAAACACACGCCAAGACCTCATTGCCTTTCTGCATCCCTGCATCTATCCACCGATGCCACCAACAAGCCTTGGACTTTTGTACGGGGGTGTTTTATGTGTCCCGCGGGGCTCGGAGACAGTGAGATGTGGCTATAGCACACAGAGGATCCTAGTCAAGGACACAGGCAGCATCACTCACTCCACCATTATTTGCTCATATTTAAAGATGGGCGTCACAGGAGCTACCTGAGGGACCGTAGCAACATATACAGTGGATGGTTGATTTCAGAGTCCGACGGGTGTGCTGAGCGACTGAGAACTAAAGAAGATGCAACTCAGGCAGGGGGAGAGAGAGCGTGAGACGGAGGGCTTTATATGTCAGACCGGTGATACCAGCGATTTTATGGCCGAGTATTTTTCCTCTTGTCAGAGCTAGATAAGGAATCACCATAAGGTTGGGGAGTATGAATATTGCCCTTGAGGGCCCACTGTGGCTGCTCTTGTTTATGGTTGACTAGCAATCAGCCACCAATTCAAGACCCACAAACCCTCATCCATCCACGTCAGCAATTAATCAATTAAACGGGCAGTGGGGAGGAGTGGGATCGTCTAGGTGTGTTAATACAATAGCCCGTTAAGGTTGATGCAATTTCATCACTAATGTCACCCATTCATCACGGCCTATTATCTGTTTCGCATAGACAATGGTCAATATCACTTCATAAATCTGAGGATCGTGGGGATGTTCTGATGTGAAGCCTGAAGGATGCGACTGCATGATGGGCCACACTGGATTCAGGCCAAAGTTAACAAGCAAGCCTGTGAAAAAAAAATGTAAACATAATGCTACAAATTGCAAACCAAGAGGTCACACATCTGATGGAACCCCCGAATAAATCCACATTAGATTGTTTTCTGAGATCACACATGCTGAGGACGGTCTTTAGATATTGTCCTTCCTCCAGTTCTGCAGCCGAACGCAACAGAAATAAAAATAATGCTCCTTATAAATTCTGACTATGATAAATCTTCGTGGGTTGAAAATAACAATAAAATGAATCCCCTACTATGGACTCCTGGAGGCCCCCAGACTCCACTTAAGGAACCACAGACATGAGGTTACAGATTCCTCGCCTGTTTTAAGTACCTTGTGGTACGCATTGTGGTAAGCATTTTATCATTAAGTGTGTGTGGCTATATGTTCAAGTGTGTAAATAGACGGGCGTAGGAGGAGGGCCTGTGCGCTTGTGTGCCTGGTATCAGCTTGTGTGGGCCAGACCACATGTGATACACAGAGCGAGAGCGGAGAGATTTGGCGTACCAGTCGATAAGAAGCCTTGTATCACCAGCGAAAAGTTTGTTTTGGACGCGAGCCATTGACAGCTGACAGTTTGTGCAAGTATTTCAGAACTTTCAGTTTTACATTTTCAGGGCCAAAATATCTGCAAAACTTGCGAGGGATACTTTTCTGAATAAAATTGAATAAATTATAAGCACAACACTGAGACAATAGACACTGTTATAGAGCATATTAATATTTTACTGTTGGATTACACAACTGTTTTCTTTCAATAACTCACTGAGTTTCTTTATCCAAACCATTGTTGCCATCATTGTGTTCAGCTCCTAACACACAGCCAAACATCCAAAGGGGTTTATTGATGATATTGTGGGCATAATGTCGGCTCCTTTAGTTACCGCAAGAGACATTGGACAACACATTGTTTCATTAGACTTGACGCCTGATCAACAGTGTGCTTATTCTAAAAAGAAATACGGTATGTAATCCTCAACAGATCCAGCATGTAGTCAAACTATCTGAATCCTGTCTATCATATCATTTAGACGGTACAAACTGGCTGACATCCAGGTTTTAACAGAGGAGCGGTACCTGCTCTGTTCATCGCTCTAACAGCTTCAGTCAGACACAAAGACCCTCCCTTACAACCAAACCAACATTTCCTCAGCACTCCCAGCAGGTACATCAGGTCAATTATGATGACGGCAATGACTGATTGCACTTTACCTCTCCCCTGTTCCCCCAATAAGTCTCGCCATCACACAGAGAGAGGGAGACGAGAGAGGAGTGGGAGGAAGCGATAGCGGCATCTTTGCTGAGCCACATGCATCCCAGATGCCAGTCTCCAGGATGGTATCAAACATCTCGGTGGCAGACTCGCAATGAAAATAATCTATACCTACAGGAAGTCAATTAAAAAGTGCCAGGGGAGATTAAGAGCAGCGTGACAGCTTTTCGTCAGGCCACGGGTTTGTCTGGGGGAAGCAGCGTGTCTGCTGTGTTAGTGCGTGCAATATAAAGTGTGTTGGTAGTAAAGACATGTTGGAAAACGGGTGGCGGCGGAGGGAGGAGACTGTTGCTGAACACCTTTAAAAGCCTCCTCATGAATATTAAAAAGGCCCTTGGCAGACGGCGGCTCTGCGACGGTTTGCAAACCAGCGTAATGTGTCTGTTTGCGCCGAGGAAGAACTCAGTCTGGATATCAATTAAATCAAGAGTTGTCAGTGTGATGGTCCTCTCAATGGAGGGACAGCCCATTCCCCTTTACACATCAGCTCAGCTTTGTGTCAACCATCCATCTCTCATCCTCCCCGTAGCTTCTTCCTCCCTCCCCGGTTGCCATCTTTATCAGCCCCCAACCCACTCTTCCTCTCTCCCTGTCTTCTCTCCTTTGCTCTCTCCCACTCCGTCTCTCAAGCAGCCGGTAACTGAATGCACAAATTACTCTCCCCTCCACCTTTAACTCCCACTAAATCTTTCCTCTTCTCCACTTTGCTGAGGCGGGATATTTTATTCCTCCATCAAATATGCATCCCATTAATTAAGTTAAATTACTCCTGACTGCCAAATATTCCCTGCCCCAATCGGTGTCAACACAGAAATGCATAACTGTGAACCTGCAATGACACGGCCCCAACACTTAAACATGAGTTACAGCCTTTCCAGCTCCATCCACGGGCAGATTACCAGACACTTCGGGCTGCTGGAATTAAGCGCCATTCGCTCCTTCCCCTCCACCCAGCTTTTTAATAAGTGCACAATGGATGACACTCGCACTTCTGACAATGAGAGGACTGATATTTTAATTACACCCCGTTTTTCATCTGCCTTCCTCTTCATCTTTTAATTGCTGTTGTTAATCACTCATTAACTCCCCCCCCCCTTTTTTTTTTCCTCCTACAATATACCTACGACATGATTAGCTGTATAGAACGGATTGTTCAGCAACATTTCTAAAGCAATTCAACCACTTTACAAGATAAAGTTTGTGCTTCTTTTGTGTGCGATCCGAGGGCGCGAGTTCATTTCACTCAAGTGTCTTAATGGAGTTTGTTTGTCATGAAATAATTTAAGAATGTAAGGTGGAATTTGGGTTAGAAGTGATGAAATGCAGCTTTTTGGAATTCTAAAGGCAACAAGAACAAAGAATGGAGACAGTAGTCCTGAAGAGTCGTAATATTACGATCACAGGCCTGCTGTATGTGCTGTGATCGCTCCCTATCTTAACGAGTGATCTCGCCATTAATCGCCCGGGCCTGGTGTTTGTTTTCTGCTCATCTTTGATTTAGGAGAACAGCCCCAAGGCCACGCTTCTCGGTCTGCTTAAGAATATGCGGTTAAAAAACAGAAATGCTGACAAATATTTCTCTTGTCGCTCGTGTCCCAAAAAATTCCCATTTTAAACATTTCAAAAGCCTCCTTTCACCCAACATGAGCCTGACCGAGCAAACTAACGTCATCTTCCTCAGGTGATCAAGTTGAGTGATTTAATAAAACACAAATTGATTGCCTTCCTCCGGTGTATCAGGGCCTGTAATCCAAACGGTTTGTCGTCATCTCCTTAGGTGAAGGACATCTGAGAGTTTGACGGTCCGGCCAAGAAACAAGAATAAAAACTGATAAAACTGCAGCTCCTTATTTTTATCGATACATCAATACTGCATAGAATTGATTTCTTTCTCTTCCCTCTTTTGGCTCTCTTGCCTTTTTTTTTTTCCTGCGTGCGCATGTGTGCCTGCGCGCTAGTGTGTTTCTATTGCAAAAAACATTAATTTTACAAACATCAGCCCAAGGCTACTAAACACATCCAATCCATTATGCCGCGCTTTATCGTGTTATGAGGGGTAACGGGCTGTAAAGCTGTCTCGGTCATAAAGAGCGATCGCAGAGTGCCGAGTCAAACCAGAACGCCGAGCTCTCCGAGCCATACGCAGCCCTTGTTATCATCAGAACAGCTCCGTCACATACTTAACCTTTCCAGACCAGCCTTTCTGCATTATTTTCCAAATGACCTTTAAAGTTACTTATTTCATTTCCGATAATGGCATACTAAATTTCGTTAAATGCATCAGAGCAAAATGTGTTTATTTTGGTGAAGGGGGGACGACGCTAACTGGCGAGGGCCATGTTCCCCGCACACGAGTGTCCCGAGCAGTAAACATTATACATCTTCCTGATGGCCGTCATTACCGGGCCCCGTGTTTGATGAGCAGAAATCATTTAGATGGATCAAAACAAGGTAAAAGGCAATTAAGATCTACATAGCGGTATTACACCGATGTCAATACGATTAGCGGTAGCTTGTCTTGAAGTGATCACAATGTACTTTTATTTGTTTCCTCCTCACATGCCTGCAATTATGTATTAACAGCCATCTGATAAACAAGAACTGATGAAATATGCAAACACAAAATACTCGTTGGATCCGACTTGGAAGTGTCGTGAAAGGATTCGTACCTCTCCTGCCAGCCAACGCGAGTTCTAACATCAATGCATAGCTACATTAATGGTGTTGCAACACAGACACAATCCCTTCGGCTTTGCAAAGAGCAGTGTGTTCACGTCTTTGCTCTATGAGCGGAGAAGCCGGGGTGGAGGGATCTCAGCGAAATCGCTAATGTACGTGATGATTAAGTGTAACTCAAATACCGAGTGTGTTGTTCATGGGCCTGACAGGCTTTAATTTGGTGTATTATATTCCGCGGTTATAATTGCACGCCACCAACGTGTCCCTCTGACACGTTATGAAGCGATGATGTACAATTATTTCGGGGCGGCGGGAGATCAGTGGAGTGACATTATAATCATCCTCATAGGGATCCTTCTCTTCATCTGCAACAACCATTAATGTTTAAATGGGAGGAAGGGAGGAAGGAAGGAAAAAAAAAACATAAAAATAGTTCTCAGGGAGTTCTAACCAGAATCTGTTTGAGGATTACAGCGAATCACGTCAATGGAGAAGGAGAGGGGTGTGGAGAGACAATAGAGGGGCTGAATTAAGTGACTGCTTTCTCTGGATAAGCAGCAAGCTAAGATGCTCCTCCACTGTCACTGCCAGGCCTCACACTACTCATACAGGCCCGGGCATTAAGGCACATTACAGCGGATGAGCCACACAGGGCGGAACTGATGGGCTATTCTGGGAACAGACCAGACAATCTCACAAGACAGGGGGGACATAAAAACCCTGACATGAGCCAGCCCCATCCTGTTAACAGTCAAATCACACACACAACATGAAATCATGACTATATATATTCTCTCTAACACTAAGTCAAGAGCACTGAGACAAGGGAGGGAGGGAAGGAGCGAAGAAACACCCGGCAGTTTCCTCCACTTCAGCAAATCGCAAACTTTAAGTGTTGCATGAAAGCAACAGTTTCTAAGTTTTTCTCAAACTCCTGAATTGACACTTAGAAACCGGCAGCTTATGACCCATAATAATGAAATGTCAGTTCACAAGAGGACAATCCATGCCCATGATAGCGTTAATACTTCTAAGGCCCGGGCTGAGATATTAAACCAATGCCTCAAAGCATTTAGATTGTTTATGCATAATTTAACACCTACAACAGCTCTGGATGTCCATTGCATCTTTAGGGAGGACAAGAGAGCGGGAGGCTGGAAATGCTGAATCCAGAGCCTTTCTGGTAGATGATGGAGTACAGGAGGTGGAGGCTCATTAAGTGACCAAGCCCCTCTGTGGACAAAACACACCAGGAGGAAATGCAAGAATCTGCCGTCTCACACGCTGCAGGATTTTTTTTTTTCTAACCAATTACATATGAGAAATCTTATCTTGCATGCTAAAGGCCAATTTGTGCTTTCTGCTGTTTTTGTACTTTAGGGTTTGTTTATAGGCAAATTAAAGCAGATTTCTCGGTTTTTAAAACAAAGACAAAGCAGAGGGATGAACGGTGAATATAGACAAACATACAGAAGAAGTGAAAGAGATGGTGAGGAGGAGACAGAAAGCCTATAATGTATAAGCGATGATGAGCCAGGCAATGACCGGCCCGCTCAGGTTTGACTGGCAGCGTGGTCAAAGGTTCCAATCTGTCCTGGCCTTGCATTTGCATTTGTTAATTAAATGCCACAACAATATGATCTTTAAGTATCAACACTTCCCCTGCTCTGAAAAGAGACCTACGGCGGAGGGCTGAAGCTAAAGTGAGGTGGACAGCCGGGGTGCAGCACATCCTAATCTTCTCTTCTGAAAGTTTAACAAGGAAAACAGAGCAATGGATGACAGCGAGACGGGTTTTTTAAGGAGAAGAAGGGAGGAAAAAAAACACTAACCACATGCTGAGCTGACGCTCTAAACCAAATGGCATTGGACTAAAAACCCACAAAACTCCATGCCACAGGGAGGCCCAGGAGTCTTGCACATAGAGTCTTGCACAGTCTTGTGTTAATTGAAATGATAAATGGTGGTTACACATACAAATCCCCAAAAACATTTTTTCTGTTTGTTTGAGCACAATATCGCCCCATCATTAGTACACAAGGGGGAATGAGGAACTTAATCGCACTATAATCTCACTTTTCTAGGTCACCCGAAACAAAACGGGGTGATCACATTACACATTATACCTGCAACACGGCCGGCTATTAGTAACATGCTTTCTATTTAGATTAAGGACGTATCACCAAATGTGAAAAGTTTGGGAAGGAGAGCAGCACATGTGTATGTGTGGCTCTGGCCTTAATGAGGGTGTTTCTAGGGGGTTCGTTGTGTTTGCTGCTCTTTAGTCAAGACGAGGGACGGCCTGGTGATCAGTCAGTAATGAAAGCACACACAGGGCCGATTTGTCACCAGTTGGCTGGCACTGGCAGCGCGCAGCTCCTCCATCCGCATGATTTGTGAAACCGGAGGATGTATTTAGGATTGCCATTTAAAGACATATTGGAGAACTGTTCCATATGTATGTGCGTGCATGTAAAGCTATAGACGCTTGGTCAAAGCGCAGCACATTTGCAGCACTCAGGAGAAGAGGGGGGTTTCAGCTGGAGGGCTTGTGAAACATGAGCCTTTCTTCTCATTAAAGGGAAAGCCGTGTTTAAACCAAAGCTTGTTTGCTCCTGCTGTAATGTGTTTGCAAACATCAGCGGGAGCAAATAAACACATTCGCTCTGCTCGGCTTCAGAAGAACAAAATCGCCCTGCGACTGAACTAAATGGAAGGGTTTACACAGAATTACACAGAGGGAGAAAGTAATATCTCTACATATGTCTTCATCTTTCCCAGTGTATAGGCACAGACGCTTGATGGTTCAAAGCCGGAAATCCCACAATTTACTCTATTCCCCGACTGCGTGTTAAACATCTTATCACGTCCATCTGAACATGGCGAAGCAGCGAGGAGCTCCGTCACGGGAATGAAACGAGCTGAACACAGCATATGTTCTACATGTAGGGGGTACAGAGTACTGGGATAGTAACTGTACTCCTGCACCACTGGGTATTTATAGGCTCCTGGTTACCTACATGAACATCCAGTTGGGGTTATTTGTTCCTTTAATTCATCAAGTAAACAAGTTTGTATGATTCCTCACCATCATGTGAATATTAGGAGTAAATGATAAATGGTGTATTTAGCATCAATCTACTTTAACAGTAATCAAAGAGCTTTTATTTTGTTGCCTTATTCACCCATTCACACACTGTTGGCACACGTCCTGTGGCTGCGAGGTAGCACATTGCTAACATTTTCCCACACATTCATACACCGATGACACAGCACCAGGAGCAGTTAGAGGTTCAGTGTCTTGCTCGAACCGGTAACCTTCTTATTACAGGACGGCCACACTACCGCCTGAGCACCCACCAGGAGTCTCCTCTCCTCCAGGGATAGACACACTCCACATCAATGTCTGAATCAAGATCCTGATTGGATGTTAGTTTGTTTCTCGAAGATTATCTAAAGTTACAGCTTACAGTCATTTTGTAACAGATATTGCTTGTTACAGCTAAAGCATATCAGAGGAAGCTGTTTTCATCTCCCGTTAGGCACTGACACCACCAGTGAGAGCATCATTTTACTGATGATACTACAAGATGTGCATAAAGTACATTCATGAAACGCAGCTCCTGAAATGCTCTTAGAAGCACCATCTATGTAGAGTCATCTGAAGACACTCCGATTCTTTGAAGACTCAAGTGAAGCTGCCCCTCCATGCAATGTGTGGCATTTTTCATGGATTGGAATCAAGCAAGAAAAAAAAGACTTCAGAGGAGGCGTCAGAGGAGTTGCGACAACATCAGACGCAATGTTGTCAGGCAATTACCTTGTGACAGGTGGAATTTAGAAGAGGACAAAACATAAGAAGCTATGCTGTCACCTCTAAGAAACCCTCCTATATGTGAGTGGAGGAACATAGCAGTCGTTGGCTGGTCCACATCTGTACACATCTGTATTGGCAGATGACTCAAGACTCTGCCAATGAGTCACTTACCTGAGTCATTCCTCTGGTGGGTGTTTCTAGATCTTTATCTACAACATACACTTTAATAATGAGTACTGTACTATCTTAGTAATAAAGGTTTAAAGTACGAGACCTTCAGTCTCCACTGATCTGGTCACATCCCTTTCAACGTATTCGTAAAAGAGCAAAGCCTTTGCTCCACTCCTTATCAACTTGGTTGTCCCTTCAGGTGTGACGTCTTACGTCTCATCCGTGCCTTTGAAACAAATTGCACGCTTTCATTTCAAGAAGACGTTAGCTTGTATGACTCACCCGCAGATGTCGCATTTGTACTCTCTCATGCCGAGGTGCCTCTTCACGTGGTTCCTGGCGTCTCCCAGCTGAGCAGTGGCAAAGTTGCAGATCTTACAAATGAAGGGTTTAGATCCTGTAAAATAGAGTATGCAGAGTTCATACATCAAGTTTGGAAAACAAGAAGTTCTGTGCTCCGACATCAACCTTCTTCTCAACCGCAGAATGTCTTCAAAAGTGTAAAAACCGATGCCCTCAGTCTAGTCCCCATAAAAACTACAATCAGCTCTCCAAGTGCCAGGCATCTCTTCTTTCACCCTCTATATCTATCCTTGTCACTCTCCTTCATCCTCTTACCTACTCTTCCTTCGCCTGTGGATGCGTAAATTGGATTCCAAAGGTCAGGGTGAATACGTAAATCAATTCTGTGTGTGCTCACTACCTACCATTCCATCATTAAAGCGCTAATCACTCTGGTGGGCTTCGCAGGGAGGTTTCTCCCTAATTATTGTCATTAATAAGTCCGGAGGGCGGGGTAGCGCTTGAAAGAGTGGCAAAGCCTCTGCCTGCCATCCGTCATTTAAGAGTGGAACTGAGTGTCTGTGTGACACACGACCGTCTACTGGTTGAAGTTAGGAGAAACTAGGTCCTTCGAAACGAGCACAACGGGAACCAAGCGAACAAAAGGACCAATACCAAACTTTGAATTCAGGAAAACACGTCCATACATAGACAAGGATCACACAGTGTGACACTCCGATCTAAGTGGCGGCCTGGTATGATATCCACGTACGCATCTTTGAGCAAACCCTCTCCCAGTGAATATCCCAAGACATTCTGCAATATTTATTCCAGGGGCAGCTGCTGATTTGATTAAGCACTTTGTGTAGATTACTAATTCGTTCATACACGGTTCACTTGCTGTGAGCTGGAAGTACGACACATTGAATTTTAAGCCAGTAACGAAGATTGAAAGGCAAGCCTGTGCTAACAAGGCCCATAAACACAGAGGGTGGGGGGGGTCTCCACACATGGGCTGGCAAAGCCAGCCTCGTCACTTCACATGTCCCTGAAGCATTCAACACACACACACACACACACACAATCACACATACATATATAGATAACAATGCAGTCACAGAGCAACGTGCACAGAAGCAAATTAAAGCAGATAAACACATAACATCCCTATACGTGGCAACACACTTCCCACGCAAGTGTGCAGACACACAACACACACACAAAACAAAAAGACAGACATACACTCTCACACCACATCCACCATCACACCTACACATCGAGATTCAGAAGAACGGAGGGAGAGACTATCTTTCCTTCACACACACACACACACAACCTAAAGTTGAGGTGAGAGAGAGAGAGAGAGAGAGAGAGAGAGAGAGAGAGAGAGAGAGAGAGAGAGAGAGAGAGAGAGAGAGAGAGAGAGAGAGAGAGAGAGGTGGGGG
>CAAKHC010002210.1:0-35294 GCA_901007825.1 Macroramphosus scolopax | reverse complement strand
TCTAAGATGAGCAGTATGTATCAGGTTAATACAAAAAATGTGAATCACATGCTGCCTTTACATTTGTGCTGCTCTTCATCAGTCTCAATGGACTTATGACCTCCTGTGTGCTAATCCAGAACAAGGCTGTATTCTGGGAGGATGATCAGTCTGATTTCCACCAGTTTATTATGTATTTACAACTATGTTTGTACTGGTTAGCAAAGTGAATTAAGGTCACCCTTCTGCAAAAAACATCTTTAACCAGAGATTTTATTCCTTAGTAAATCGTACCTGTGCAAACTAACGATGTCGCCACAGCTCTCTCTGACACCACCTGACTGTGTCATAATGCTTGTTCACTTGTTATGAATGGGCACTGCTCTTCTGATCTATCGCTTAATTGCAACCTAATTTGCATAACAGTGCAAATTAACGACCTCTCAAATGAGCGTTCATTTTTCACAAAGTCTTTAGGAGCTCCTTAAGAGTCTGTGCTAATGAGCACAGGAGGCAGCTGGCCTGATGAGAGTTGACTGGGGGAAGATCCTAGTGGTGCTATAACAAGCCTCCTGCTTAGGTGCTCTTTGTCATCCTCCTCTTCCTCTTGTGACATTTCAAATTCTTGTCCATGCAACCATGTTTCTCTGTGTGCAGAGCTGTACTGGGTTGGGGCTATCATATTGGGGTTTCAGTCACATGTTCTCAACAGTGCTTGATATGTATTCCTTTTAACTTTTTCCAGCATTGGAGCCACATTGGTACTAAACTAATGGTATAGTATATTGCTCAGTCACATTCAATAGTATATCAATGATTGGTCAGTTATAGGCTGGTAGTACGCTGTAAATTAGATTGAATTGAACTGGATTTTCTCCGATCTGTTTGGAACGTAAATACCAGCGTACTCACTGTGACCAGATTAGTTTGTTAAATGCTGTCCATGCTTTCTGGAGGAAACATCAAATCAGAGCAGGAGCAAATACAACATACAAATACCTCAAAAACAGTAATAATATACAAGTACCCACTGTAGCTATCAGCCTGCCCATGCTTTGAAGCCAAATATTGTTTCTCCTTTACATCCAAAGCCAATCATTCTACTGGTACAAACACACAAATCTGACTTTATTTGGAGAATAAGAGAATAGGGGATTCAGCCATGTTTAGTTTTAATTGATAATTTCCCTTTGTTACATTGAAAATGTTATCTATTAATAGGCCCTTTTAATATATTTTTTAAAAGGATTATGTCTTTAATTTGTGAAATACATGAATCTGTAGAAGCTAATAATTATTGGGATAGGAACGTATTCTGTGTAGTTTTAAATTTTAACAATGTCTATTTTTATAGTGAATATTTAACTGTTAAAATCTTCTTTCACATTTGATTATTAACTTGAATTGAAACTATATTTAATAATTTGCCAACAATGTGCATAAATATGGTACATATCAAAAGACATTGTAGATCCTCTCTTGCCTGTAATATGTGCAGGTTAAGTGGCAGCACAAATTGATCTATCCCTCGTTAGGGTTTTTGTGTGTCCTTGTGTGTGCGTGAAATGGTGTGTTTGTGTATGACCATTCAAGGGGGGTATGCATAGTCATCACTCTGGTGTCCAATTCTCTCTCTTTAGTTAATTAAGGGCTGATTAATGATGTGTTGGGCCAAAGTGTTGTGTTTGCCCAAGGTGTGAGTTCTCCAATTCGCACCTTAATCAGACCACACTGTGTTTACTTTGAATGCTTACCTCTCAGTATGTGTGTGTTTGTGTCAGAGTGGAGGGCTGCGTGCAACAGGACTCCAATGAGCTCCCCAAACAGATGCTGATTAGTGTGAGCTGCTTAAAGTGGGAATGGACATATGGATTTGGCTCATTAAGTTGACTGTACTCAACAAAAAATAATCTAAACTATCCCAAAATTCATTTGGCAAATAAACCTCAGGGAAACTATCATTTTTAATGCAGGTTCTTAAGTCTTAATGTCAAACTAAAAAACTAGCCAAAGGCAGGATTGTTATAACCAAAGCTGTAGTTTTGAGCCGCCGGTTTTCTCCCCAAATAGCGTGGTAAATAAAAATGCTCAACATAGGGAGGAATTTGTTTAAGGTTGAATCAATTGTTACAGCATACGATTTTGTACAGAAGCCGCTATTGGCGTTAAGACTCCCTCTCAGATTGACTCCAGTAACTTGTGTGTATATGTATATGGAACAGGATTTGCATTTGTATTGCCCAGATGTTATTATATATCAGTTTTATCTCTTCATACAGGTTTACCTATCACATCTCAAGAGATGCAGTTAAGATTTGTTTTTGCAGTTTTGTGAGGTAGATTTACATATTGATGTTGCAAATTTTCATTGCGGAAACCAGCTTTCGCTGGCCCATTCTCTTTATCGGAATCCTCTGTCTGTAATGAAAGGAAAAACTGATGTTTTCACAGTCCTATCTTTTCTCGCTTTCTGGCTCGTTTTTTCCTTGGCATGTCTGTACTCTGGATTCTGTATATTTCTGTAGCCTTTCTCTCTCTCTCTCTCTCTCTCTCTCTCTCTCTCTCTCTCTCTCTCTCTCTCTCTCTCTCTCTCTCTCTCTCTGTCTCTTCCCTTCTTGCACACATATCTTCTCCTGTGACTCCTTTTTCAATTCTCCTTGGTTCTCCTTCTACCGTCTCTCTCCCTCCTTACCTTTTTTTCCCCTTTTTTCCTTCCCTATACTTCTCTTCCTCTCCCGCTCCCTTGCTCTCTCCCAGTGAAAGGCTGAGAATACCCAAGGGAGCTGATGCAATTAAAATGCTAATCCTGTCTGTCTACAGAGAGAGGGAGAGGGGGGGCTGACAGCATGAGGGATTGCGGCTCACATGGAGAACTCGACTGAAATGGAGAACAGAGGGGGGAGGTGGGTGGGGGTGCGCTGAAAGGGAGAGGGGGAGGGGATATGTGTGTTCGGGGGAGACAGAGTGAAAAAGGGGATGCTAGCGAAGGAAAAGACAGACAAGGATAAAGCTTGTGCTGTGAGCTGAGCAATGATATACTGACTGCGTTTAAGTCTTATCTATTCCTATGTGTGGAAGGCATTACAGTTAATGTAAAGCACTACAGTATTGGTTGGGTTCTTCACCCTTACTTACATCACTCCATATACCGTGTGTTGTGTCTGCACAGCACACAGTTTCCTCATTGGCGATACAGAAATGAGAATGATTATGTATGCAGTGAAAGCCCAGCTGGATACCCTGAATATTTCATAGTATGTGTTGCTCGCTTCGTCTCTCAGTGCCACACAGCCCAGCGAGGGCGGTAACGTGTGCATAATGGTGTGTTTTCCAAGAGCTGTGCATGCAGGCTGTAGGCCCTAAGCCATCCTTCTATTGGAAAAGGGGAATTTAAGTATCATTACTTACAGCACTTCAGTTTTAGTAACTGAACCAGTTTACCAGTTGTGTCAGTAGACAATTGATCAACAGAAAACACAACTTAGATTTTGGAGTGAATCAGTCAGCCAGCTCTCAGAGCTTTGTTTTTTTAATTCTTGTTATTTTGACTGTTTGGGGGGAATCATGGTTTTTAAAGATTTTTAACAGCCTTTTACCTGTATCCATGTTGTATAATCCTCATCTGTGCATTATCTTAACTCATCTCAGCAGCTGCTATAATACCTCTAGACTGTGCATGACTGCAATTGTGGGTAATCACAGCTTAATTTGAGTAATTAGGGGAATGTAGGGGCATTAGGCTACAGCTGGGGGCCATAATGAGGTGGGGGCAAGAGGGAGGGGGAGTGGTGAGAAGCTTCAAGAGCCACAGTTGCCCTCTGTACTGAACATCAGCTGTAGTATTCTATGAACGGACAGTTGAAATCAACCTCTGACACCAGTTCAGACATTCACAACTGTCTATTGCAGTATGGCCCAATCCCTTGGTCAGTACACCCAAAAATCTAACAACCAAACCACAGACAAAGTGTTTAGATCACTTTGTAGATTCAGCAGTACAGCAGGTACAAAACATATACTTTTGGTTCTTAGTCGTAGGATTAGCTATATGTTATTTGGCTAAGTAGTGAAGTGATTGTGAATGACTAAAAGGAAAGAAAAAGAGGAGGGAAAAAGATGGGCGAATCAGGGTCATTAGTTCAGGCGGCATGGTCTGCTGCATTCCTGAGCCCTAAGATGGGGGAGCAGCAGAGCAGGAATGTGCCTTGGAAAGAGAAGAGACCATAGCAGAGGGAAAGAAACAGGCAAGAAGGAACAAGAAAAAAAAGGCAGGGGGAGTTGGACGCCTTTCTACAAGAGGCCTTAAATGGTGGAACAGACTCATTTATCAAATGAAGTTTAGAAAAGCAAAAACTCATCTCCTCTGTAGCACTTGGAAAGTTTAGGCAAAACTGGTTTTGTCCTCATTTTCTTCCACATCTGTTAGCCACTTTAGTACAACTCTAGTCGTTTGTTAGCTCTGAATGCTCCATGGCTGAAAACTTGTTTTTCAGCTTCTCCCTCGATGGTGATACTTTGACATTCACATAAAGGCTCATAAGATTTCTCAAATTGTGCTAACACGAGTTCTCAATGAGTGAGTTCACGCACTCAGTATCCTTTGATGATGAGCTTTGACTAACTAGTGTAATCCTTGAGGAGGGCAAGCGGCTAACGCCACCCAGTTTCGACTGGGATTAATCTTGTCATCCATATTGTCAGCGTCTGTCTCCGATTAGAATGCTGTCTGGTTTTAATGCAGTTTACATTGTCTTTTACTCCCCAAATCTAGTTCTCAATTATAAAGATTGACATAACTATATAGGCCTGCATTTGACTATTTCTTTCATGAACCAATATTTAAACATTATAGTATTTTTAACATTTCTGCTCAATGGTCACAATATTAATGTACAGACATTCTACCAACAATCACACGTTTTTGCTTGCAATATGGAATTAGGGATATAAATTTACTTCGCAAGTGGACATGATATGTACGACAAGAACTAATGTCGATTAAACTGCCAATTGTTTTTGATAATGAATCAATTGGTTTTGGATTGGATTGTTTAAATCATCAATTTCGAAAAACATAGTACTACCTTATCATTCCAGCCCAAATGTATTGCAATTTAGTTTGAAATTATTTTTAATTTCAATGTTTTAGTACTTAAATAATCCTGTGTTGTCCCCTAGTTTTATTCCCATTACATTTACAAATTAAAAGGAACTTTATAGGAATAAGTAATCGAATTTGGACATTCGGCTACTCTCTTACCTTCTGAGTTTGAATACTTAAGCTGCAAAAAAAACAGTTTAGTGCGTCAAACTGTGACGAAAAGATAGTTGTCTGTACTCTAAACTTTCCAGTAACATTGTGTTATCTGCAGGGGTATGTATGTGTGAAAGAGAGAGATGAGAGCACGGCTGAAGGCTGACAGAGGTCCTGGTATAATACAGTGGTGGAGAGCAGCGACTGATAACTATACTTATGGCCACTGGGGCTCATAGTGACAGCACATGCACTCCCATTACTGGTCCCATGCCTCATGCCCTTATCACTGGCAATCCGCCACCAAGGGACCACACTGCCCTCTGCTGTTGATTTAGAGGAAGTTCAGGCTCATTGAGAATTCAGCCAGGCACCCATTGCAATGACTCAGGGGAGAAACTTGACTGGGTTTGACAGGGCTGCATTTCTTTGAATTTTAGCAGTGATAGAGCATCTTCTTATCTCCCACAGTATTAGCCTTCTACTTGAAGGGCAAATGTGTGGTCTGTTAGTTTTTGACCAACAGGTTTCTTGACTTAGTCTTAAAAAAGTGTGTTTGTTTTTGGACAATCTGTAAAAATCCATTAGAATGTTTCTAAAGAGAGTACCTCACCTTACTTTCCCTTTCTTCTTGTGTCCAGTGCTGAGTATACGAGGTGTGCAGGAGGAGGACCCCCCAGATCCCCAGATCATGAGGTTGGACAACATGCTGCTAGCAGAGGGTGTGTCAGGACCAGAGAAAGGTGGAGGTTCAGCAGCAGCGGCTGCAGCTGCTGCAGCAGCCGGGGGCTCACCCACCGACAGCAGCATTGAGCACTCCGACTACAGAGCAAAGCTCGCCCAAATTCGCCAGATATATCACTCCGAGCTGGAGAAGTATGAACAGGTGGGAGCTGAGCAGACTTGAAAGCTTAAATGTGTGATTTCATCTGTATATATTAACATGTTTTAAGACCATACTCATGTAAGTCAGTTTTCAATTATTACAATTCTGTTTCTGGTTGGAAACATTTCAATCACAATTATTGTTGCTGAATAATCGTTACACACTTGTGTAGAAGTTTTAAAAAGAACAGCAAGGCGGACTAAAAGCTTAACATGCCTGTCTTGAATGGACTGTGAATGAATTTATCTTTAATCAGTCAAAAATCATCTGCCGTAGTGTGTTTATCATTTCTCAATGATCCAATGGTATAACCAGGAGGGTTGAGCCAAGAGCCACTGACTTTAAAGATTCTTGATAAGAAGGGTCGTAGAACGCCTTTCTTTGGTTTTCCACTTTGATATAGATGGCCCCCTGTACTCCTCTCGTCAGTCTTCTTTATTCAAGATGTATCTGTGGATGTTCTCAAAGGAGTGTCCACCTGATTGTCTGTCAGATAGACTGCAGAGTCTTGAGCAGGGGTGTTGCCCTCCTGTGGAAACAGTAGTTTTGTCGCTTTGAAATATGTCTTTTTATTCTTTCCAGTGGTAACGGAAAAACCTGGGAACATCATAATACCTTATACTTACTCTGTTCTTCTTAGACAAGATAAGAATAGCTTATCAACAGAGGAGAATAAAAGCTGAAAGATTCTGTACATCCTCATCAAAACTATGACATGACACTGGACAGAATTTGTACTGGTCTCTTTTTTTACAATCGCTTTCAACTGTTCTCTCTCCAGGCATGCAGTGAGTTCACCAACCATGTAATGAACCTGCTGAGAGAGCAGTCTCGAACACGGCCCATCTCCCCCAAGGAGATTGAGCGCATGGTGGCCATCATCCATCGCAAGTTCAGCTCCATTCAGATGCAGCTCAAACAGAGCACCTGTGAGGCCGTTATGATCCTGCGCTCACGCTTCCTTGATGCCAGGTCTGTCTGTCTTTTTTGTCTAGCGGGTATTTTCATTCTGTCTGTGTGTGTGTTACATGACTGGTTATCGTCTTGGAGGGCTGAAGACATCGGATCCCACTGACAATGTGTCAGATATACATTCCAAGCATATTGATGATTATTTCTTTTTCCGTATGACAGACGTAAAAGGCGCAACTTCAACAAGCAAGCTACGGAGGTGCTGAATGAGTATTTCTACTCCCACCTGTCTAACCCGTACCCTAGTGAGGAAGCAAAGGAGGAGCTGGCCAAAAAGTGTGGGATCACAGTGTCTCAGGTGATTGTACTACTATTAGTTATATGACACTTTATTGGTATGTGTGCAAGTTGGTTACATAGGATCATGTGGTACTTAATCAGTTTTAAAATCTTTTAACATGTTTTTTGCTGAAAAACAGTGGTATTCATTTTCTTAGACATTTTTAGTCGAACAATAATGATACAATAAAGGAAATCAGTAAAAAAGGGAATGCAAGGGAAACACTGCATTAACATATCCAACATCCCTCTGTCCCCCAGGTCTCTAATTGGTTTGGCAACAAGAGAATACGTTACAAGAAGAACATTGGTAAGTTCCAGGAGGAAGCGAACCTCTACGCAGTTAAAACAGCGGTGGATGCTGCCAATGTGTCGGCGCAGGCTAGCCAGGCTAATTCTCCGGCAACGCCCAACTCAGGTACCACATGCTCCCTCCCATCGACCCATAAACACTGCTTCTTCTCATAACTACGCTTCAGTTCCTCTATATACAGCACGTTCTTACTGAACCGGCCTCAAAATCACATTGACTAAGATCGACTGGTGTGATTGTTGTGAAGGAAAACCCTCACTGCACAAAAAATGTAATCTCAGCCAGCTTTCACATGTGATCTTAGCCTTGTCATGTGAAAATGATTCTTCATTTAAAAGAGGTGATTGGCTCCAAATTGTCTTCACGAGCCATTGTAGTGCATATTATATCTGAAGATAATCTGAAACTGGTCATAGTCATGTACTGCTGCAAGCCACTTGTATTGGGGTAGACTGTTATTTTATGGATGCATAATTTTCAATTTAATCATGACATGAAATAAGGTGATTAAAATCAAATATGGAAGTAAAATGTAGGTATCTAGATCTGCATTATCTTACAGAAAAACGTTTTTAGCAGCCATGTTTTTGTTTGAATGTCATTAGTGTTGTATTGTGCAGTGTGGGTTGCCTTGGTCTTAGCTATTTGTCAACACTTAAATACAATTTGAGGCTTTTTTGATACTCACAAAATGATTTAGAGGGACTGAACTTATGTCTACGTCGAAAGCTTCCTGTCTTTCACATTTCTTTCTGAAATCCATTCTCATATTTTAAATTTATTTGCTTATTTGTATGTGAGCACTTATCTGTACAGCACATTCATTGTCAGAAAACTCAGCACACAGCACATAGTAATAATATATTGACCCCAATTTGCTCAGGAAGCTGAATGAACCAGGTAGGTGATCATTCAGATGTTTTAACTAATTCAGCCCGTTCCCTTCAGAAAGTTGACACATCAACACAATCACACTCCAAACTAGAAGTGCATTCAGAGAACACAGACCACCAAGGTCCATGAAACATGTATATTAATAAAATGTCAGGAGACCGTATATTTAATACTTTTATGAAAATGTAAATATCATGACCAACTATTATTTGACTGTACAATGTTATAAATTACACTAGCAGCAATGGCTTGCGATGAACATGAGCGGCAGGACCTTTGCTCATTACTCATTTGCTCATTAAGTGGGACAGTTCTGACTCTGAGAGGAAAGCAGCATATGTTATTAGTTAATTGTATAATATGATTGAGACTTTTATAGGCACTCAACAAATGGATCAATGCTCAGAACCTCCTGACTTTGAACATGGTAATAGAAGTATTTATTTCATAATAGAATTATATAAATGTACATTTATTTTGCATCTGTAAAGTTCTATTTTGAAAAACATTACATTCTGTCAGTTTAATTTTCTCACCGGAACATAATAGAATAAACTGCCTGGACGAGTGACACTCATATTGAAGCCAGTTATTAGATGAGAAATACCTTTACTTCTTCTGTCAGTGTTCATGACCAATGGTGACCTTTTGACCCCGTAGCACTGCATTGGGGCTGATTGGCTATTGGATATATATATTGCCTACAGGGTCACCGGGGTCATACAGTTTGTCTCACACAGGCGACACCTACCTTGGCCTGCGTTTGCTCAACGGGGAGGGTCTCAACATCACCCCCTCTCTACAGCCGCAGGTATGCACTGAGGACAGCTGCAGAGTTGACCTCAATGCCATCAATCCAGCTACCTAGCATCCCGGAATACCAACCCTTAGCTTAGCTCCTTTTGACCTCAACCTCTCCACAGATCCTGTCCTGGCTTTACCTTTGACCCCAATATCTCCCCCAATATAAACACACACATGTTGACCCTGTTTGGATCCACACAGTGAACCCTGAGGATCTTATTGTCTCACTCTGTAGGAATAACAGTGTATTTAAGGCTATTTAAATTAAAGCTATTCAGCTTAAGTTACACGTGCAATTACTCCTTCTAGTATGTGCTTCCTCAGAGAGCAAAGGGCAATCAGCAGCACAGAACCCCTGGAACAGTTTTAGGTTTCAGTGCCTTCCTCAAAAGCAATCAATATGTCCACCTGCAGGTACACAGGGTTCAACCAGCAACCCATCTGCTTAATGGTTAATTTCTCTTCTATGTTGAGCTACACCTACGAGATCAGCCTCCTGCATTATTAATCCTTGTTTTTCCCTGTCCAATCAAACATCCCTCTATTCCATCTCTCCACATGTTCATTACCTCCACTGTGTAGACCAAATATACGTTTCCTGAAACTCAACTGTCCCTGTGATTGTTGTTCCATAGATCTCTACTGTTAAGTGCTGCAGCTCTAAAGTGTGACTAAAGTATAAGATTGGCTTTTGGCTTCAGTTGCAATCTTTTATGCCACTGGAATGAAAACAGAAGTGGTTTAATGGAGAGCCATTAAGTTGATGAGTGAGCCATAATGTTTAGTAGTCGCTCTGACCTGAAAAGACAACAATTCTAGATTGAGATGGGAGAGTACACTTCAGTACCCCCTGAAGGTAAACGTCCTGAGTAATAAAGATTGGCTTTGATGCGTACAGTAGAGGTTTGTGGGCTTGGTGTCTCGTAGCATGACCAGGTGTTGAGTTGTCAGAACGCTATGCTGAGATCTGTGTTTAAAATTTGCTGGTGTTTTATCTCTGACAGGTGGATACCCTGCACCGTGCTACACACCTGACGGGCGGCTATGAGGAGCTGTCAGGTAGTGGCCTCTACACCCCTCATCGCCTGGATGTGAGTACCAACTGCTCATGTTCTGGTGTAGCTTGAATTCAGAGTGGCTCAGTCTTCTTTGCATTAATAAGATGTTGTCAAATGTCCTTCTCTGTCTTGGTTTCCTATGTATTGATGACCCAGAAATGCGTTGGTTATTATTTATGAGAATATGTCCAGACACGAAGATTTAAATTGGGCAGTTTAACTGAACAGTTCAATCAGTTTCCATCAAGTTTTTACAGACTAGTTTGTCTAAGAAGGTAGGATATGTCAGCAACTATGAACTTAAAACTGCTTTTTTACTCAGAATACTCTCGTCTCTTGACTGTTCGCAGGCTAACAGCTGGCAGGACACAACCAATCCCCCCTCTGTCACCTCCCCTCCCGGGCCTCCTGGCAGCGTCCACTCAGACACCTCCAACTGATTCGGTGGCTCTCCCTGCCATCACTTCATTCCCACTGTGGTCTGCTCTGACTACCATCGCTCTTCCCCATTTGTCACTTTTCCCCTGTCTCTCAACTAGACAGCCACGCAAGGCTGTACTCACATTTCATAAACACACACTGTGCTGGAACACAGGACAGCCGAGCAGTAGTTTAGGAGGGATTCACCCTCCACCGCACAGCTCCCCTTCAACTCTCGAAGCTCTGTTACTCCGGATGAAAGAGGGATGGAGCTTACGGATGCTGAGACAAATAGAAAACATCTTTACTATCGAGGACTTTTTGAAAACCACTGACCCAGCTGTGTAGATGATCATGATGTCTGTACATTATGTGTATATGCACGTTAACTCCACACAGTATTCACACAGCTTATCCATGTGCTGTTGACCTCCGCACTCAACCCTTTTGCTTTGGAAAACTGTGTGTGATTGCCTGTATCTCTTGAAGCCTTGGCATTTGACAGCCAAACTGTTGATACGGATCACCAGGGAGCTCTGCTCACCTCGCTCGTACCAAAGTGCTGCCCCAGTAGTTGTCAACACATCTGTTCCTCCGAGATCACCCTCTGCCAACTCAACACAAGACACTGTTGCATCTTCCAGTCCTTAGCTTGCTGTTCATTCTGTTGGAGATTTCAAAGTAAATAAATGAGATATGCTCAAATGTGCACGCAAACCCCCAACCTCCCTCCCCCCGCCATCGCTCTTCAGTCGTTTTCATAGTGAGTTGGCATAAAAGATGTGTCAAGCACAAAAGTTAGCATCCTTGTTATGGGTGTCGCTACCTGTAAAAGGGTAGTTAAGGGGATCACTGTTCTAAACCAGGCTGGACAGGAGATAATACATTAAGGCTGGTGAGAAGAGGAGGAAAGGGCAGAGAGAGGAGAATATCTTTGGTTGAGCGGATGTAACTAATAGCCCTTTTTGTTGCTAACTAATAGAGGGTGTTGGTAGATGGCTTGTAGATCTAACTTCTTGCTTTCTGTCCACTAGTTTATTTGATTGTACGCTATTTTCTAATGCTGTTTCACCGAGAATGCACCAGCCACCACCAAAAATTAGCTCAATAAAGCATCTAAAGGACGTAAGAAGGGTGACATATTGTGGGGCAGTGATGTGTTATTGGGACAAACATGACATGAATTTAGAAACGTTACTGTCTTCCATGCATGTAGGACTTCTAGGCGTGATATTGTTTTCATTTAACCTGAGTTTTTAGCCTCGTTTTTATTAACAAAAAAAATAAAGGGTATAATTATTACAGTCAGACCAAAAAGGAAAAAGTGCATCATGTATTTCTATGATGTGTGTGTCTCTGTGTGGGCGTGTGTACAGTGTTCCTGGGATGTCTTCGTCAAACTGGCTGGTGCCCTCTGACCTTTGTAAGCATTATGAGTGCTTCCACCAGCGAATGACACACTAGGCGGGGTTCAACTGAGATCTCCTCGCCGTCTTGAAACATGTAAGCTTGTGAGCCCAAGGCAACACACTACAACCTTCTGTTGTACCAAAACCAAAAATACCACATTCAGTAATGTAATAATGCTACTCTGTGTCTCTCTAAAGTCGGCGCAAAGCCACCTTTTCAGTTTGAGGAGAGGAGGGAATTCTATTTGTATCTGTGTCTCTGTGTGGTGTTGTCATGCCTCGAGTTGATTTGATTTTCGGGGGTTTTGTTGTGGGGCTTCATGGGAGGGTCGGTGGACTGAGGACTGTCACATCACACCTGTAATTTGATTGTGAGCACCTGTTTCATGAGAAGTTATGCCCCCCCTCCCTTTACCCTCTTTAATATCTTCTGGTAAAACCATTAACTGCATTGTTTTTAGTTCTATGGCCAATTGGGCAAGGGCTTCTCCCTCTCCTCTGTTACCAAAAAAGAGGCAGCACTGGGTGTAGAAAAACTCTTGTTTAGGACAAAATGTTTTAGGGGATTCTCATTCTTTGGAACTATTTTATACATAAACTGTTCTGTTAATCACAAAGCATTTTGATAGTAAGGTGACGCCTTATGAGGATTTAAGTGTCAGTCAAGACTTCGTTGAACCTTGTTACAGAACAAAACTGAAGCTTGTACGCTGGTCAAATGTGATATCCTTCATGTTATTACTTGTTTTGTTACTCATCGCAGTTCATACGACTGTATTTTATGAATAATGTTATCGACACACCAAATTATCATGCCCCTCCCTCCCCTTTTTCTACCTGTTGTAATGGATGTCACTGTACAGTTTGTGTAATGTTTCAGTATTTTTTTTTTCTTTTTCTTTTATAAATTGATGTTTGGTTGATATACCAGTTTTATTTGGCCTTTGTTTCACAGGATTCACTTATAACTCTGTATCGCTTTTGAATATTATTTAGGTCTTTTGTTACATAACCGGGTGATAATAGAGGGTTTACAGGTTTTCTGTTTGGTGCTGTGGAAAGAAAGAAAGAAGTGGACATGATTTGGCATATTTTTCCATGTTGATCTATAAAACATTTGATTTCCACTTTTCAGCCACTTCTCTTCAAATGTTGTTGGTAACTGGCTCAAATTATTCAGTATAATCAGTCTTCGGTTTATAGATTGGCAAAGACAAGTTCAAGCTACTTCAAACGTCAGCCTGCCAAAACTATAAGTAAAAGTGCAGATGAGGCACGTTTATGGGAATTAAATCCCAGTAATTCAATTCAAATCTTAAATGACTTCCACAGCATCGATTGGCTTCTTAAACCCTTTTTGATTTCTTTGTTTTTATTAGTATATTTGTATCTCCCTCTTTCCCTTGTATTTACCCCTCTCTCTACCTCTGTCTTTCCATTTCTCTTGTATATAACCCCCACTGTTTTCAGACCTGTGAGTCTGTATGAACTCCTTTTATACCTCAACTTTAGAATTGTTCTAGAAAGAGTAAAACAAAAAGGAAGAATGACAAATTGTAGTGTTCTTATTAGAAAATTAATAAAATGATTTAGTGTGATTTTTTTTTTTTTCAGTATTTGATTTCAGATTTTAGGAGTGTTTCATTTTATAATTTGTCACAAACGCTCTTGTGATAGTCAAATGTAATAAAAGGAGAGATTGCACCATCTGATGATTAATACGTGAATCTTAATATGCAAGTTGGTACAGAACACGTGCAGCCTCAGAGAGGCGCAGGAACACATCAGCCAGGTGGTTGGAGAGAAATATTTTTAGTAACTTTATATTGTTTTGAAGATAAGAGCAGGAAGTTTGGCAGAAGATGGCCAATGTCCAGCAGAAGTAATTCCGAGTACACATCTGCTCTGACAGCAGTTTAAGTCAGTTGTGCTTGTTTGTTTTATTGCAGGCCGACAGTCTTCATACGCCCACTGTCCAACTGTCTTCTTTAACATTTGTGTCCTGAGGCACACAGACGGTGTTTTCTCTTGACGACTGGACAGAACCAGGGGTTTCCTGTAGAAAAAGTACAATTTATTAAGTATGGAAGGATACAAAATAAAAACCAGTAGAGGGCATACCTCCTCCACAGAAGCAAAATAGAATTATTGAAAATGGCTTGGTAAGATGAAGCATTAAGATTTTCCTTCACTGGGCCGAGGCCAACCCCAGAAATACAACCGCATAGCACCATCCCTCCTCCACCAAACTTTACAGATGACCTAATGTAGTCAGGCAGGTAACGTTCTCCAAACCCAGACTCGTCCATCAGACTGCCAGATAGAGGAGCGTGATTCTCAACAGAACCCGTTTCCACTGCTCCAGAGTCCGATGGCGTCGTGCTTTACACCACTCCATCCGACGCTCGGCATTGTGCTTGGTGATGTAAGGCTTGCATGCAGCTGCAGTGCCATCAAGCACAGTTTTGGTGCTGATATTAATGTCGGAGATTTTTTGGAATTCTGCAGTTATTGAGTCAGCAGAGCTTTAGCTTTGATGCACTCTGCGACCTCGCTCTGTATCTTTATGTAGTCTGCCACTTCGTGACTGAGTTGCTGTGGTTCCGAAACGTTTCCACTTTGCAATAATACCACTTACAGTTGCTCGCGGAATATCTAGGAGAGAAGAAATTTCACTGACTGGTTGCAACGGTGGCATCCTATTACAGTACCACGTTCAAATTCAGTGAGCTCTTTGGAAAGGCCCATTCTTTCACAGATGTTTTCAAAGGCAGACTGCATGGCTAGGTGCTGGTTTTTAGACACGTATGGCAATGGGATTGACTGACACCTGAATTCAATGATTAAGAGGAGTGGCCCAATACTTTTGTCCATATAGTGTAGTTAGATGGTGGCCAAATTTGATATGAATCCGAAAGTGCACACTAATCTCAAATTAATTTTCACAAGAAAATGATTGTGAATGTTCAGTGCCAGGCCCCGGAATAAAAACAAACACCTTAGATTGGATATCAGCTTGTTGTGAGTGCCTGACTCACCTTCTGGGAATGTGAGAACACTAACGCTCTGGTTAAAGAAGGAACAGCTTGTTACAAAGATAAGCCCTCGATATATTTTCTTGTTCATCTAGGTTCTGATATAAACGGAGTTGAGCCTCTTCTGAGTCAGTTAAATTGACTTGTCCTGCACAACTGCATCAACAACCAAAACTTTTTATATCTGAAGCTACCTCTGCCAGGGGTGAGTTAATCTCGGTGGGTGAGGGCTCCCTCTTCTGGTCATCACTCCTCTGACACGGGCAGCACAGGATCCACTTGAACGTCCTCCGCATCTCGTCATCTCGCAGGGAATATATGATGGGATTGACCAGAGAGTTGCACTCGGCTATCACCAGGCAGAACTTCTCATAGGCGTTGGCATGGCTGGCTTTACCAAGCAGCCCATCCAGTAAGAGGGTCATGAGGCCGGGCGTCCAGCAGATTACAAAAGCCCCTATTGAGATGTTGGTGAAAGAAATCGATAATAATGAACTCAACTTAATATGACACAAAAAATTGGAGAAGGCAGTTATGCTGAATAATGTTTGGATTATGGACGATAAAAGTGATTTAATTTCATCCTCCGACTCTCTGGAACTCCACACAGAAAATATCTGTTGATCAGTCTGATGCTCAAACCAGATAAGACCTGACAAACTGGTTTTCGCGGAAGTGGGAGGCTGCCATTTGCTAGGACCATAACATGTTTGTGCTATTGCTCTCTGAGCTGTGGCAATCTCTGGGGTTTCGGGAATTTGAAATCTGTGACAAAATGGCGAACCTATAAAACAAGATGCACCTGAGATTGTGCAGAGTACCTACGCTCTCAGTAATCCTGCTGAGAAGGAAAGAACGTGAGCACTGGAACAGGATTCTATAAGGATATGCATAAAATCTATTGCTCTTTCTTATTTGTCATTTTACTGTTTACAGCGATCGTATTCGTCAGTAGTCTGACTGTGTAAGATGGTACAAGTGAAGCACTCGGAGAGCCCAACACGAGAGTTCAGCTCACAAAAAGCTGGCTTATTCACTTATCTAGATTACTGAGGTCTGTACAAGGAATCTAGATAATGACATGATTATCCATTAGTGATTGTATTAAATAATAGTGACCTCAATATAGTAGTTATGATATGTGTCATTATTCAGCAGCCCTTAATTGGACACACAACTGACTGACGTAGTGGATAGTAGAGCAAAAACATCTTCTCACCCAGGACCATGGAGATCGTTTTCATCAGATTGACCACAGTGCTGCTGCGCCCCATCTCAGAAGTGTGCTGGGACGAGTACCGACTCTGGTACCTCACATAGATGAAGATGCGCGCGTACACAGCCACCATGACCAAGAAGGTGAGCAGGTTGAGAACCGCCCAGAAGGTAAGGAAGCGGCGGCTGTAGAGGGGAGCGACTGTGGAACAGTCAGCTAGATCACACTCACAGTTCCAAAGGGTGGAGGGCACCAAGCCCATGATGATGCCTACGGCCCAGATGCAGACTATCAGAAGCACCACACGCTTCTTTGTCATCCTGCTGTGTAGCTGCATGGTGATGATGGTCTGGTGGCGCTCCACAGCTACAGCCAGCAGATTGGCCACAGAGGCGGTGAGGCTGATGTCAATCAGAGCCCCGCGGATATACCACTGCTCTTTCGTGAGCATGCTGGTCCAGGGGCCCGTGTTCAACATCAGGTTGGCGTAGGCTACACCTGCAAAAAGGTCTGCTGCAGCCATGTTGCCCAGGAGATAGTAGATGGGGAAGTGGAAGCGGCGGTTCAAGAGGATGGCCACCATCACCATCAGGTTTGCGATTACTACGATGACACACACCGTCAAGCCCAGCCCGATCACGACAAAGTCCCGTGTCGTCCACACGACACTGATCTTCTTACCAACCCAGTTGTAGAAGAAGGTGACATTGCGGCTGTAGTCGCAGGTATTCCACACACTACTGTCCATGGCAAGAACTGCACACATAATACAGACAGGCAAATATTTCACAAGAGTGAAAGACAAACAACTGTTCAATAAGTCTCTCCACTTAGGAGAGCAACATGTGGATATGTGCGAGATTAACTTGATGTTTCATCCCCACATCTAAAATATTGCACTTTTATAATCAGAATTGTAGATATAGAGCATATTTGAATGTTGGGGGCTCAATGTATATAATCACTTTGGCCACTCAGAGGCATGAACTGCATTGTTGACATGTGTCCGTTGAGATAAATGTTCATCAAAATGTTGTCAAGAAGGGAGACCAAAGGTGACATCTACAAATTTTGTTCCACAAACCATGAAGTGTTTACATATTGGTTACAAATACTGAAGTATACAAGATTATATCTTCGCATTTTTGTGGTTTCACAAGCTAAATAAACGATTTAATTAAAATGTGATGAGACGATATTTAAGAAATTCCGTTGAAATGAAAATGTTTCGCAACTCGTTGAATCGTGTGCAGTTACTGAAACCGGATTCTTCACCTTGTTGAACTTTAAATAACAGTTTTATTTAGACTTTTCATGGATTATTATTTTAATTCCTCAGAACCTACCTCTCGTTCTACAGCCGCCTGTCCGATACCAAACTGGAACTGCTAGCTGCCATTTGAGGACACAAAGCGCTGCTCTCGTTGCTGTCCGTCTGTGCCGATCAGATTCTATCGCGGAATCATTTTCACTTGGAGCAGCTGGACCAGACCGGCAGGTAGCGCTGAGGCCTCCAGGTACAGCCTGGATAATCGGAAAATACGTACACGGTAGGGAGCGTTCGAAATGATAATCAATCAACAAAACTCAGTGAAACCCAGTGATTTAAAGTTATATAATAGCTATGTTGCGATATAAGACAAAGAAAAAACATTGTTCATTTTTTAATTGAAACAAAATCTCTTCAACAGAACCAGCGTAAGTAATTTAGGAGTAGAACATGAGGGCAGCAGATCATAAACACCTAAATGCAACATTTAAATATTACAATTATATTTTTCCAATGTGAAAGCTGATCGTTGATTCTCACTTTTTAGGGGTATAGGGGTTTTTATAATCTCTGTGTTAATAGAACAAAGTGCAAGTAGTTCCTTTGACTGGTTTTATTTTGTAAATATTTACAGGAAGTCACACTATACTATTATATCTGGCTTCACGCTGCGTAGAGCTGTATTTACAGTCATGTCTTTACTGCCTTCCAGTGGTTAAAATTTAGAAATGCAACACTACAATAAAATAAATGATTAAAATTCAATTTTAAATTAAAATGTAATAAAACCGCATGTATAGTTAATGTAAATATTTGTGTAATATCATTACGAGACATGCACAGTGAAATTCGTTCCTAAGAGATCTGAAACAAATGATTTTATTAATTTTAACATTCACAAACATCCATGTACTATGAGTTAATTTTTGGGGGAGTTCGGTGTTCACTGCCCTCTGGTACTTGATGTCAGGAAGTGTAGATTCATCTCCTCAAGTTAGCGTTAATGCACATGTAAAAGTTCTCTCGCAGGAAATCATTCGAATCAACTCCACAGAGAAGCACTACGTTTACAATTACAATCTACACCTTGAAATCCTTCTTCTTCTTCTTCTTCTTCTTCTTACTGGCGAGGGTTCGGATTGAACAATTTATTACAATTCAGCACAGTTAATCTCGCGAGGATCATAAGTGTTCACTGCCATCTGGTGGTCAATTTGGGAAACTGTAGCTCAATTCCGTCAAGTTAGTGTCGATACACATGTAAAAGGATCTCGTGCAGGAAATAATCAACAAGGTGAAATATCAGAAACGCACAACATACGGTGCTGCATTTACAAACTGTATCTTCACATCTTTCAGTGAGAGTACAGGTATTTATACTGATTGTTTTTCTCTTACGGTGTAAGGACACACGGTCATTTTTATGACAAATTGTTCTACCAGATAAGCTAGCAGGTTTTTTGAGCGCTCACATTAAACGTTTTAAAATAATTTTACAGTGTTCTCTAGTGGTCACGGTGATGAGCTGCAATACTCAATTTAACTAGCAGATAATAGTTATAATGACTGCAATTACTTTTATTTGTATTACGATTCTTATATGCATACGATGTAACTTTTTACGATATATTCATATGATTATTATGATTGCTGGACTTTTTTCCAATGATTTGAATTCGTTCGGTTTATTCTGAAAGTATATACCGGAAGTATTAGTATGCAATATGCAACCATTGACGCTGTTTTGACTTATTTACTGTACTATAGGTAGTTCTTCATTTCAACCACAAGAGGGCAGTAAACATGATTATATTGAGTTTAACCACAACCGAGATAGTACAACACTAATTATACTATAACAAATACTGGTACTATAACTATAAGACATAACATATTAACATATATATATATAACATATATAATATAACATATATGTTAATTTCATTTTCTAACTACTTTTATTGTATTTGTTTTATTATTTTTCAGTGTATGCACGTGATCGGCCCATATTGTTTCAAAAGTGTAGAAAGAAATGAAGGAAACAGCGCCACTTGTTTAGATTCAAATAACATGAAACAGACCTAACAGTATGCTATATGTGTCTTTCCTGTTTTAAGAATAACTGACTGATCTACTTAGTGATGGCTGTTTACTCATACGATGTTAACGGATTATTTGTAATCATTGCAATAAGGAATACCAGTGCATTCTGCTACTCATGCATTTAAGTGTTACAGTTCCTCAGTGTGACCACTGGAGGGCAATAAGTTGACTTAATACAAAACACTAACGACAAATACTTTCAGAATAATACCGACAGGAAGGCAGTAATTTTAATACGCTAATTAGTAAAATCAAAGGTTGACAGAACATCCAATAGTATTTATTTCGGCTTTTTATTGAAGTTCAACACGTTGGTCAATTATTAGGGATACTATTAACATATGAACGTGAAGGCTATGAATACCCTGAAAAAAACGGGATCCATCTAAACATCTGTAATGAGGTTGATGAAATTGTCCCCAGTTGCAACCACCGAAACATAATTAACATGTACTTTAGCCTCAATACCGGTTGTTTGGTCACTTTATTTTGTAATATTTACTCTTATAATATTGTAACGGTCTCATAACGTGGAGGCAGAGAAGGTTTATATCCGTCTTTATTAGAATATCTCCGTGGAACACAGAACACTCACGTAAGAACAGTCATTCACGTCTCTCACCCGGCACCAGCACTACACACACCACCACACGTCACTTCCCCCTCACGTTCCGGAAGTCCCAACACACAGTCAATGTCCTAGCTTGACACACACTGACGGGCCGCTACAATATGATCTAAACATTACACAAGTATAATTAATAGTAGACTATTAGTAACTCCGGTGCTAGTTGAATGGCTCATTAGGTCATTTCATAGTAGAAATACCTGTCAGGCAGCCAAATCACTTAATCCTGCTACAAGTAGACACAAACCCAACCAGAATCAGATCCAGTGCAGGTAGTTGCTCGTTTGATCCAGTCCAAAGTGTATCAGATTGCAGCAGTAAAAGTAAGAGCAGGTTTGATCTGCATATGCAGGCAAGATAGTATCATAAAAATGCTGTCAGCACTTGAGTGTTGAAATGGCAATTTCTCCTGTTTTTTCATTTACAATTTGAGCAAAAGTAGTAGAAGCTTTTGTTGCTGGAAATACTGGAAAGTGAGTGATTTATGATGCTCACGATGCCTTTCTGTGTTCTTCATCACATAATGGAAAAAGTATTGACAGTGGGTGGGAATCAGTGGCTAAGAGAAGATATATGTATTAGTAATTTATTTTGACTAAGTCAAATCTTTGGAGCTGACTACTATATAAAGACTTTTTTTAAAGGGAATTCATTAAAGCTATATACATAATATTCATGAGCTGCTGTTTTTACACTATAATTGTTTTAACTTACACAAGTCAAACATAAAGGAAAAAGTTATAAGAAGCTGAAGGATAAAATTGTAAGACGGCACAAGTGTCAAAACTGCAGGAGCTATTTGCTTCTAAGTGGCAACATTAAACTTTATATGTCAATGTTTCCTGACCTAAATGAACAGAACAGCTCCCTCTTAAATGTGCATACTAGTGTCTTGATGAAAAAAAAGACTAAAGGAAGAAACAGAATTATTATTTTTTTTTATTTTCTATAAAAGAGATGAGTTTATTCAATGATCATAACAGACTGAATCAGAGACCTCGATAGACCACTCACATACCAAACAATAATCGAGGAAATTGTTTGAAACAAAACCCCAAAACTGAACAAATCTAACACAAAATAAAATACCTGAATAAAGCAAACTCTGGGCTGAGCTGCGAGTCAGCACATTCTCTGTAGAACACATGGCACGACAGTTATTGTGAAAAAGGATAAACTAAGAAGGAATGAAGTTTTTTTTTTTGTTTTTGTTTTTTACCTTTCAAGGCCAGTCTAATAATAAAAATGATATATTCATATATGGTGGACTTCATAGAAATTAAAAGGTGACTTAAGCACATAAACGAGTTCTCCTGAAGTACTGTTTATTCTCTTCAATAGTTGCTTATCTGCATCGGGGAACATGCCTCCCTGCACCACACACTTAAAAAAAACAAAACAGTCACACAACCATCCAAATTTACACAGTCACACCCACAGACTCAAACGCTAGTGTGGCGACGCTGACACATCTCTACCTAAAATCTGCTGATTGAACAAAATGAGAAAGTAGTCAAGTGTGTACACTCATAGAAGTCCAGCTAAAACTAAATTTAAAACCCGAATATTTACAACGGGTAAAATATAAAACGCTGTCTTATCCTTTTTTTTTATTTTTCTTTTTTACACAAACTCTTTCAAAAGTCTTCTTCCCCATTCAAATATTACACTATTCATTTGTGACTCGCTCCCCCCACCCTTCAATGTGTAATATAAGCCAACGAGAATTGCAATACAATACAGGCACTGGAGAAAACACACCATAAGAGACGAGCCGAGAGGACGAGATGCTTTCGAATCTCAACCCATCCCAGGTCCAAACAAAGTCTCCAAGAAAAGAATTAGAACTCACATCCACTATTATCGAACAAGAACAAAGATATAAATCAGAACTGTTTTTTCTGCGTTTCTTAAATTAGTTTTATTTTGAACTGTGTGCCCCCAGTGAATCTGAAGACTTTAATTATAAGATTTGATGCCAAAACTAACTGGGGGTTATTTTTACTACCCTGATTTGAGTAACAGCTATAGAAAGCATGTTTATCTTCCTCCCCTGATTGTCCCCCTCCTGTCTCCAACAACCTGCCTGCCGAGCTTCCAAACACTCAGACAGGATTGACTAAAACTGCGGCCGACAGAGGAAAAGCAGGGACCTCTTCATCTTCTCATCTCTTACATGATCCAGTAGTGTGACTGCTGTGATGATATAAACATTTCCCACATTCCGCCTTGAGTGTAACACAAATTATAGAAATCATATTCTGGATAAAGCTCAGAAACAAATGACCTCACCCCTCTTCCTGTTGGAGCTTCACAAGAAAAATACAAGGCAGGATGAGCTGTCTCTGATAAATACTTGCTGGAACTATGATAATGCATATATTCAGGGTTTTTTCACGAGCTACCTACAATGTTTTAGAACGAGAAATTGAGCATAAAGATAATGGGTTGTTTGGCATAGACATAAGTGGTGGAGTGTATTTGTGTGAAGATTCGAAGACCAAAAGAGGACAAAAAAGAAAGATAAAAAATAAACAGTTATGGTTGTATAAGAAAATACTTCTTTACAGTAGATATTACATGAAGAAGGCCTGCACTGCTCCTACACCTGGCTGTAAAGGTTATTGGTTTGTCTGTGTGTGCAGGCCCCAGAACATAATGATCTTTTTAGGAAAGAGGTGTAAGGCAAACTGTACCTTCTCTGTTGAGAAATATACATGATTTACAGTGTGGAAGCCCCCCCCCCCCTCCCCCAACCATTTCATGTGTTCACTTACAACAAACAAAAACAGAAACATAAAAGACTCTTTACCACCTCCAACATCTGGCAGTTTCAAATGTCTGCACAGTCTGTCAGTCAATTATCAGAGCATTGTCAAAGTAACTGGGATGTCTTTACTCTTCCAATTATAAAGTGTGACAAAGGCAACTGTGCCAACATGGGTCCTCTCTCTGGGTGAGATATCACGCAAGCAAAGCCAAATTCCCAGGAAGTGATATCCACAACGATGAGGGGATCCCCCTTTATTGTGTGTGTTCGGTCCACAGAGGCAAAGTCAGCTGTGAGCGATGGTCTCAGTCTCCGAAGGCCCATCACTTCCTCATACAAGTCCCTCTGTGATGCATGATCGCCCATTCTCTCTTTAGAGGAAGTTTAGAGCATCCGATCTTTTTCTTTCTTTCTTTTGCAGTTATGTTTCAATTGCTTCTTCTCTCAGAACAGGTTCTCCTCAAAGATAGCCATTAAGTCACTTTGGAAATTCATGTCGATAGTTGCTGCCATCTGGTGAGAGAAAAACATTTCATTTATGTCCATTACTTCTGAGAGTGCATCCACCCTAACCCTACAGCTACAAAT
Organism: Macroramphosus scolopax; assembly: GCA_901007825.1. NCBI lineage: Eukaryota > Metazoa > Chordata > Actinopteri > Syngnathiformes > Centriscidae > Macroramphosus > Macroramphosus scolopax. Next base: position 11,416 of record CAAKHC010002210.1, on the reverse strand, counting down.
ATTGATGTATCTTTAATTTGTTGTTGCCACTGTTTGTGTTTAAGTGGAGCTCTTATTCTACTTTACAGATGTTGGTCATTTCCATATTTTTGTATTATACTGGAATGAACATCACATTCAATTCCAATACTAAAAAGTGTTAAAGATTATCTCACCGCTTCTCGCCTCCTCCTCTCCTGCTCTCGGCGGCGTGCTAGCTCTCTCTGTTGGTCTAGTGGGTTCTGTATGGCGGGCTGAGGAGGCGTGGAGGGTTGTGGAGGTTGTTGGATAGCAGCCGGCTGTGGCTCCTGTTGCTGCTGCTGCTGCTGTTGTTGTTGTTGCTGCTGCTGCTGCTGTTGTTGTTGTTGCTGCTGTTGTTGTTGCTGTTGTTGTTGTGTTGTTGTTGCTGTTGCTGCTGTTGCTGCTGCTGCTGCTGTTGTTGCTGCTGCTGCTGCTGCTGCTGCTGTTGTTGTTGTTGTTGTTGCTGCTGCTGCTGCTGCGAAGGGGCTTGGATGTGCTGCTGCTCCAAACGCCTGCGTGGTTCCTCGTGCACCCTTCGGCTTGGCTCCATGACATCGTCATCATCCCGACCTCTGGAAAAGATTGAAGACAATAATTCAGACCAAGTGAAACAAATGCACTGCTGTCAGGGTTCCACAGCTGCGTGGGAGATATCATTACAGCCACATCTGGTGCCATTCCAGATTACTCAGAGCTAAATATAAAAGTACAAGGCCAGAAAAACAATATCACCCAGAAAGATTTACAACCTGAATAAGAGACTTCACAGAGATGCTGTAGCTTAAAGAAAACAAGCTGCTACAGATGTCTGCTTTTATCCTCCTCAGCTCTTTAATGAGGTACTGTACATACATACATACATGCTGTCAAGCTTATTAATGTGAGGATCAGAGATTACAATGTCTTGTCCATTAAAAAAGATTCTCAGACTATCAGTTTCAGCTGATGCAGAGTATTAAAACAATGTTAATTACTGCTCTACACTGCTGATCGCTTGTAGACATGGATAGACTATCATTATTCTCTGCAATCAGCCACCTACTGACAAATCAAGACCTGGTCCACAACGCTTAGACGGCTATTAAGGGGAAGTCCTAATCTTTTCAGATTCAAACTTTGAACAAACCAAACTTTAAGTTCATACTTCTAAGATCTTGTCTTGTAATCCTTAGTTACTCTTAACTCTTGGTTGCTATTATTGTTCTACAATACAGCCACTAGAGGGCACATGACGTCAGGTTATTTTGTAAGATCTCCAAAGTTTCATCAAGCACAACACCTAATAAATCCATGTGTATATTTATTGAAGCTCCTGTGATGCACTACATGTTGTATACATGTTTATGTCAATGATACAATGTTTTCTTTTGGAAGTTGGGGCCAAGTGATAGTCTATCCTGTGATTACAGTACAACAATCTGTCAAACCTAAACAGAGTTTTTCTAATGACACAACACTCTTCCTCTAGACAAACCTACCGTAGTTTGTCCTGCTCTCTGCGTACCCGGTCCTTCTCTGCCTGCTCGGCTTGGGCCTTCAGGGCCTTCTCCCTCTCCTCTTTCTCCCGGGCAGCACGGCGGAACTGCTCAAAACTGTCACTCGATGACTTTACTGCAGATAAGGGCGTGGATGTGGACTTCTGTGCTAGACTAGCCCAAGAGCCCATATTCTTCAGCTTCACATCCTAAGAAAACACGCAGTCACACACAGTCGGACGCAGGAAGAAGATGAACAAATGATGAAAAATCTAGCAAAATGCAATCCCAGGTGATGTGTAAACAGTTGACAGTAGTTTTTAACAGTTACTCTTATAGTCCCCTGTACCTTTTTGGGGGCAGTAGGCGCTTTGGACTCCTGCTTGAACTTCTCTTTTTCTTGAAGGGAGGGGGGAGGTCCACTGGGCTCAGAGGAGCGAATGACAGGCCGTGAGCTGTCCATGGATTTCACATCTGCGCAACAAAATTACAAACAAAAAACATGACCTCAATATTATGTTTTTTATAGAAAGACAGAAGAAAAAGAATAAATCTCTGTGGAATGAATAAGTCTTTGTATGTACTCTGTTGACTATGGCCTGGTTGAGAGGGCTTGTTATCAGGATGTTTGTGATGGTCTGGCCTCATGGCAGGGTTTAATGGCTCTCCTCTCATCAGTGGTGATGGAGGAAGTTTCTCCTCCTTTAACACACCTTGGCTACCAGGGGCCCTTTGCTGAAAATGGAGACAAAGTCAGACGCAGGCATACGGAAACATGAAAATCCTTCATTAAACCCCCCAAAAATACATATGGGATTCTCACCTTTTTGGGCTGCATAATATGAGGTGGGGACTGGTGAGACACAGGTGGATATTGGGGAAGTTGTGGGGAATGCATCATGAGAGGGGATGGGTTATCTCTCATATGACCTGTTGGCAAAAGGACATCATAAATCATCAGCCAACATTAAATGATTACTACACAGGAAATATACATACAGTTAAAACTAGATAGATAATCCTATTTTCTCATCTTTGCAGACTCACCTGTGATAAAAGGGTCAGCCTTGGTCGGGCGGGGAGACGGCTGCTCTTGCTGCTGCTGGATGATCTGCTGTGCTTTGTTGGTGGGCATGGATACCTTGTGTTGTAAACCTTGGGGCTGACCAGCTAGACCGGGACCCTGTTGGTAGTTCAGTTGTTGCTGTTGTGGTTGCTGTTGCTGCTGCTGCTGACTGTGCTGCATATGGCGGCTCTGATGATGGGGCATCTGTTGGGCTGGGGCTTGATGAGGTGGGGCTGCCTGAGCCTGTGTCTGAACTGGAAGCTGGGGAGGAGGCAGTGTGGTCTGAGAGGAAAGCTGAGATTGCCCGTGGACAGACTGCAAGAGAGAAGTCTGTCCTGGCTGTTGCTGTTGCTGACGAGCCTGCGCCTGGAGCGACTGCATGGACTGCTGGGGCTGACGGGCTTGCTGGAACTGCTGCAGATACAACTGTACTTGGGTCATGGGTGTTGTGGATCCTGGCTCTTCATCATCCTCCAGCAGCATCTGGGGAGGCTGGGAAGACAGCAAGCCCTGGGGTGTGAGCGTTGGTGGGGACATGGGCCTCTGGTGCATGGGCTGAGTAGAGTGAAGTATCTGTGAGGTGATTTGATGCTGTGGAGGTGCTGCTGACTGAGGCTGGAGCTGCTGCTGTGGTTGCTGTTGTTGCTGTTGATGCTGCAGGGCTGGCTGCTGCTGGGGAGGTGCTTGTTGCTGTTGAGGGGGTTTGGGATGAAGAGGTGCTGCCTTGTGACTGGGTCGAGAAGGCTGCTGAGGCATGGAACTGTGCAAGGCTAATAGGTGACACAATATGTCAGGAGTGAAAAAAGAAGCAAAACACAATTAAAATAAAATCTGTTGTCACATTCATTGTTCTCTCCTGAAGATAGTTCCTTGATTGCATTCATTTACAGGTTTTATTTGTATATGTATTCTTAAATTCTACTATTGTGGGAATCTGGCAAAAACAGCAAATCAATGAAAATGTTTCCCACATTTGTTGTCTGCAAATGCACCGGCCTGTGTTCAGCCTTACCTGGAGATGGGAGGACGGGATGTTGGTTGAGGAAGGGGTGGGTCTCAGGGGACACTGGCCCGGCAGAATGAGCATTTAGGTGTGGAGGTACAGGGGAGGAGGAATTGCCTGTGTGGTGGGACAGATGCATGAGGGGCGGACCAAAAGGCGGCAGGGACTCAAAGCTAGTCTCCAGTATCTGGGAAGACTCCAGCGCAGTTACAGGGGGAGCCATAAAGTCTGCAGGAGCAGGCTGATGCTGCTTCATCTGAGTGGTGGCCGGAAAACCCGCTGTTTGGGAATGAAGCCCGGTCTGAGCAGGATTACTCTGACCATGAGGATGCGTCTTCTTCCCCTCCTTTGCAGTCTGTCCCTTTTTCTTCTGCTGCTTTATTATTCCTGAAAAAGAGGTACATAAAATTAGGTACTTTGTTTTGTTTTTAATTTTGCTACCACCTGTGTGCTTGAATGGTTAGTCGCTCACCTGTGTCCTCAGCTTCGCTGTCTGAGCTGGAGCCACTGCTCTCTGAAGAAGATCCTGTCTTTTTGGAAGAAGCCGCGGACTCCACAGGCTTCTCAACTGGAAAACAACAATTTGTTAATGCATTTCCAAGATTTAGTATTGAAACTGCTCAATATACCACAGTATATTACATTTCTAGATTAACTAGAGAATCATACACTCCGTTGTTAAAACTGATAGCAATATGTTGCTTTTTTCGCAGAGGCTAACCTGCAACCTTCTTCTTCTTGCGAAGGCAGGAAGACACATATCTCTCCAGCTCGCGGAGAGTGGAAGGCTTGAGCGTTTCAAAGTCAATCTCGATCTCATCAGGGTTTGAGTTCTTGAGCGAGGGCTCTCTGGACTGGATAATATGCACTACACGGCCAAGTTTGTCACCAGGAAGCTTGTTGATGTCCAAGCTTAGCTGCCTCTTCTCCTCGTACGTCATAGGCTTGCACTTTTCACCTGAAACTGACGACCCAGCTGCTCCTACATCATCTTCAAGGACAGGAACAGGTTGGAGGTTGGAAGGGTGATTGATTTTCAACCCCTCTTTTTTACTGTAGAGGCAAACACATATGTTAAGTGACTATAAGTATCAATGGAAAACATTTTGTATAGAAACTTTCAAAGAAGACGACCTACTAACCATGACAGATGCAGTATTGTAAGGACTGTATTGAAACAAATGACTAACACTTGCAACCCAGTCAACTGAAGGACGGATACAAGCAGACCATTAATAGACATTTAATGAACCTACCCAGGTTTCTTCTTGGGAATAACCTCTTTGTTGTTACTGTTACTGTTCTTAGTCCTCTTAGACAACTGTGAAACAGGTGCCACATCCTGGATCTCATCTACAAGGCTGGGCATGCCTCCTTTCTTCTTATGCTTGTCCTTTTTCTTCTCTTTCTTTTCCTTCTCCTTTCTCTTTGGTTTGCTGGCTTGTGGTTGAGAAAGGGCAGCCAGCTGCTCATGGACAGCCTTCAACTATATCAAGACAAGAGACAAGTTCTAATTAAATGGTAACAATAACTTTACCGTCACTCTGAGAGTATCTTGATCACTGACCTGCTCCTGGAGCTCTGCCAACCTCTGAGCTCTCTCTTCTTCAGAGTCATCTGTGGAGGACTCCGACTCTGAGGACGAGTCGCTGGAGCTGTCCGACGAGGAAGCAACATGGCTCAAAGGAGGCTGGGGCTTAACCGGGGCAGGGTGGTGAAGTGTAGGAGTTGGAGCAGAAACAAGAGGTTTTGTCTCAGGTTCATCTGGCATCTTGGCAAAGCGCATCTCAAAGACATCCTTTAAAAAAACAAGAAACAAACATGGTAAGCAAAATGTATATCCAACAACAAAAACAAGCCCAGGTGAACTAATTTACCATTCATACACACTTCACACTTCATCATAAACAATTTTCTCTGACGAAATGGCAGCTTAAAGAACAGTGGCTCACTCTCTTGTTAAAATGAAAAGCTGCGAGTAATCTGCTATTTGCCTGAGAGGATAATTGGTGTCGGACTCAGTTTCTGAGGGGCTGTTGTACCGGAGAGTTAATACATCGAAACCAAAATGTGGTGGACTCTTCAAAAAAAAAAGGGTTCAATGCAGAGCTCTAGTATTACACTGCCTCGGTTTTATGTATGTGTACCTTAAACATTGACACGTGAGTATTTTGTGATACATACTATCCCTAGTATCAATAGTATAGAAGTAAGGAAGTGTAATGACTGAGGCAATGATTTCAGAAGTGATTCAGCTAAATACTAATGAGCTGCCTACCGTATTTAAATAGAATACACAATATATACCTGTAGCTTGCGTGCCATAGCCACCACCTCGTGGTCTGGTGGGTTATATTTGTAGCAGTTGGAAAACATTAATCGCACATCAGCAGCATACTCCTGGGGTTCCCGGTATTGCCTGTTCTCCAGCTTGACCTATTAGACACATCAAGGATATGAATTACTTTTCATGTGACATTGTCATGAATACTCTTTGCAAGTTAACACGCAGCCTTTAACACACCTTGATGGTGCTGAGGTCCATTGGATGTTTGATGATATCGTGATAATCATGTAGTCCCAGTGCATCCACATCAACAGGTTTGTAGAATGGCCAGGCATAAGCAGCATGTTTCTTGGACAGCATGTCTCTCACTAGACTTGCGCAGTATCCCAGCTGATCTTGTGGTTTTGGGCTAAGACCTCCACTTGGTCCCATCCCCATAACTATTTGATGCTGAGAGTCTGGCACATCCTTCTTCATGACTTTGGTGGGGCGGTTGCTCTCTCGTCTGGGCAGTGTCTTCCCAGACTTGGACTCTGCCGGGGAAGACTCACTTAGTTGGTCATTCGCTGTTGGCGTTGTAGTGTCTGCTTTTCTTTTCTGGCTCTTTCTTTGCTAGATAGTGTTGAATAAGATGAAAGCAAAGAGATGGGAAACAAGAGTAAGAACATATGTAATTAGACTGAGATACCAAAATGTAACCATGCTCAATACTTAATAACACTCCCAACATGGTCTAAAATGAGCCCACATGATCAAGCATATCTGTTTGTGAAGTCAGTTACTGTTTCTTATGTTGTTTGTTTAAGCTTGTGTGTTAATGGCTGTGTTTTGTTGTATACCTAATATTATTTCTTATACTGGGCTCTCGTCTCTCTTGCAAAACAAATGTAGATGTCATTGTATCAAATCATTTTCATGTCAGTTGCACTCACTTTGGTCATGGTTATGGGGTTCTGCAGCATAGGGGCAGTGCTCTGGATGGATGTTATGGGGAGGGGGGTCTGAGCAGGGGGAGGCACAGAAGTCATGATGGGAACTTGAGGGGCGCAATCTGACTGGCCCAGGGAGTACGGAGCCCCAAGCTGTGGTGCATGGCTGGGTAACGTTGGGGGAACGTGGGACGGTAGGGCCTGCATCAGAAGCTGGGGAGGTAGTGAAGGCGGGCCCTGCACTGGTCCTCTGTTCTGTGGTGCTGAAAGGTTCGACAGACCCCGTGTTAGAGGAGTCGTGGACGAAGAATCGATGATGGCCCCCGGTTTCAAGTTGAGACCTTTATTAAAGAAAAACACAATTACTCAAAAATATTCTGTCTTCCAGGGGTCAACTGCTTGAAAATGTGTTGGCATGACCTTGTGAAGGGATAAATCACTTACCTCCATCTCTTCGACCACGGCCACGGCCCTTCCCTGTCATGACAACAATCTCAGTTTCTTCCTGAGGCATCTCTGTGACCTTTTGGAGGAAAGCCTTCTCAAGAGCCTCAGCCATTAAGACTATGTCATCTCTAGGCTGCAGGAAGAGACAGATATTTTTTAGCAAAGTGGAGTCTCTTTGGCACTTTAAAGTATGGCTCCAGTATTTACCTTGTTGTATATGTAGCAGTTGGTAAACATGGTGTTGAAGTCTTGGATACATTCTTGGGCATTCCAGTAGAAGCTGTTCTCAAGCCTTTTCTTGATTGTTCCCATGTCCATAGGAGTTTTGATTATTGAGTAGTAGTCCTGAAAATGGTTGCATATGAGTTACTTAATGACGCCAGAAAGAAACAGAAAGTAAATAGTTACAATTATACTCAAAGGATTTCAAGTAAGAAGTATCACATAAAAGTACAAAAGTTAATGAAGTTCTTACATCAATTAAGAAAAAATATAATTGGTTTGAGGGTATGTTTCAACCATAATTCACCATTACATAACGTCTTCAAATACATTCAACATCTGTCGACAAAGCCCATGGACAACAAAAGGCCTGTCTGTTAACAATGTTTTAAGCCTTTTAAAATGTTAATACCACTATAAACCTGATCTATTTATGTGGAAAGACAGACAAGAAAACACTTAACTAACACTAGAATCTTATTAAGGAAGTAAATCATTAACATTAAAAACATTAACTCTAAATCTCACTTTATAAGGATGAAGATCATACCAGGATTATTAGCTTAGTGCACTTAAGCAGACAGACTCATTACACCTCCTTGATTGTAGGACTGTTCCATGTCATTTATTTCCTATTTTCTTATACCCTACATGAAGTTTGGTGAAAATAGGCCCAGTGGGTTTTGCATGATCCTACTGTCAGTCAAAAATGATAATCAACAATAGATATAGTTGAAAACCACCCATTTGACTATAGTTGGACTATGTTGAGACATAAAATATGTTCATAATTCCAACGTATTACTTGAGATGTGTGACATTATATCCAAATAAAAAAAAAAGCTATTACTCACAGGCAGATTAAGTTTGACTGCATCCACTGGTGCATAAAAGGGCCATGCAAACTGGTGCTTCCATAGGGACTTCACCACCACCTTGAGCAGGTACTGCAGCTGATTGGTCTGGCGCTTGGGCCTCTCGGGATTGAAATAATCTGGGGCAATGGGATTGCCCATTTGTTGGGCCTGCCCCTGGCTGCTGCTGCTGCTACTGCCCGACATCTGTGCTGCGTCCAGACCGTCCCCCATTCTCACAGGGTTAAGCATGGGCATGGGCATAGGCATGGGCATGGGCATGGGCATGGAAGCGGGCCCCGGAGCGGGAGCTGGAGCAGGGGCAGGGGGGTTAGCAGTACACCAGTTCAGTCTTGGCCCCTGCACAGACTCCACTGACAGAGCACTGCTGATCCCATTGCACTCGTCGCTGGACTCTCTGTGGGAAAGAAAGAGAGAATACTTTCACAATCGTGTTTGCAAAAACAATTAATAGTATTTAATCAAATTTTCGCCATTAACACGGTCTATATCACCAATGCAGGGTTAAATAAACCTTGATACCTTTCTTATTATAACTGCCATGCAAAAACGTATTCAATCACCACTGTTTTACTGTAGAATGTTGTGTTTTCAGGTTTGAATACGAGTAAAAATTCTCCACCTGTCCAATAGTCAGAACCGTGCTTTATTTTTGTTCAGTTGTATAGAATAAAAGCTGGTTTAATGACCCAACATAGATTTGAATGACTAAGTTCCATGCTTTGAGAACACATAAAGAAGATGCAGACCAGTCTGACCTACAAGTCCATCAAACCTAAAACATGTCTCACAACTCTTATATAGGGAGCAGAATTGTGCAACACTTTTTAAATATAGATGGCCCTGTGTAAAATGCCAAATGGTGCTGAAATACCCACAATGCCTCGAGCATTCTCGTAGTTTTTTCTAAATGCGAAAATACATTGACACAAAAAAAGTATACTGTTGCATCAAGTAAAAGAAATATCAAAATATACACCATGGCCATATAAAATAAAGTTCTGTAGGGCTGGATGTCTAATGAATCTTTTAGTACACATCAATGAGTTATCAAGGTGATGAACTGAATCTTCGATGTTAAACCTCACGAACAATCACAGTGACCGTGCTTGTGGTTTGTGCTATGCTACCAATATGACAGTGGCTTACTGACATCAAACAAAATAATATAATGGATGACACAGCGTCTCATTTTGCCTGTGCTAAGGGCAAGATGCCGAAAGTGTGACAGTACACACGCTAGTATAGTATAGTATAGATAAATTTGAACTAATTTGGCAATTAGGTCTTAATGGAGCTACACTGTAGTCAGGGTAGCTCAAAAGTGGTTAAGGTCTAGAGGTTTGTCTCTAGTGTGTGTTTTTTGTGGATCTGTGTTTGCTACTTTGTCTTAGGACTTGCGACAGTTTAGTGATCTAGTGGACAGGGGTGGAGGGTGAGGAGAGCTTAGGTCATCTGGTATCTGAGGAACTGTGTGTTCCACCAGACAACTGCATAATGTGCTCTTTTAGGAAGTCAGGGACATCACATTCAAGATAAACACAAAAGCAACAAGCAGGAAATAATTGAATAAAAATAAACCTGAGAACCATATTCTGAGAAATATAAAACATTGAGCCTAGGGTACATTCAGATCTCAATTTAGAACAAGTTAGTCTTCAAGTATCTCACACTGAAAACCAACCCCAGAACCTTAAACACACAGCACTGTATGGATCTGTGACTAATCACATTCTTGATGAGTCATTTTCTGAGAAGAGGGAAGCAGTTTGTGCACCACATGATCGCTGTCTTGGCCTCCCTGAGGCATTGAAACACAGTGGAGAATCTGACTAACTAACCATTATATTGAATAACAACACATAAAAGATGCAATACATAAAGAAAAAAGTCTTCACCAAAACTGAAGTTTAAGTGTCTGGAAGCAATAGGACTTTCAAATAACACTGAAATTGAGAGTTAGACATGTTCATTTTGTATCTTTCGGTAATCAACGCTCATTCTTCTTACTGTTTTGCACCAGTCAAATAATAGAAACTTCAAAACGCATCTGTTTGCTTGTTGTCTATTGTTCAGAAAAACATGTCATCTACTTATGGGCCAAATATGTTATCTATAACTAGGGAGATGGCAGATTTAAGTCGGTTTATTATCCGGTTTAATGGATTCAGACATTTGTGTTCTCACGTACAGCACCTCCGGGTAATGCCCTGCTAAGTTCAGGTTTTGTAGTGCAAGTGTGAAAGAAGTTATGTCCAACAACAATCAGCCAAATTCACCATTCAAATATTACCCCTCCAACTTTTCCCACAGCTAGGGGATATACTCAATGCACTGTGGCTTGTTCTACATTGGATATAATAATAATTTACTATATCAACAACATTGAGTAAAAATTGTCAAATTATTCTTCAAAACACGGTCATGAGACTCTTGTGGTTGTGTTTCGCCGCTCTAACTCTCCTTTTGCTTTTTCTTTCTCACCAACACAAAAAGTAGAACATAAAAACACGAATGTCTTGGGGAAAATATTTCTCTGACCATTACCCAAGTTCATATTCAGGGAAACTCAGAAGGAGGAACTTTTAACTTCCCAGATCAATTAGTCATAACATTTTTACAACACAACAGATGCCTCTTTGCATGTGTTGTAAGTTAACCAGCAGACAGCAGCCTAATTTTCATCAACACAAGCCGTACTCTGAGCTGGACAGATCGCATTGGTCTCTATTTGCAGCTGGCTAAGAGACGAGTACGCAGGGACCGTCTACAAAGTGCAGTACTAAAATGACTTTCCAGTGAGGCATCTCATTTTTGAGCATTGTCATAGGATCTGGTGAGAAACACACGAGTGCCCTCAACAATCTCTTACATTAGGCCCTGTTAAAACCTTGCATCAACATGAGTCTTTGGTGAATCGATTCCAAACACAAGTGGACAGCTTTAAGTACATAATTTCCCACCTGGCATTGGAATAATTCTCCACTGGCTCTTTGTACACTAAATACACTCCAAATTTAAGGCCTGACAGAGAATCAATGGGCATGCAGGTCAAACTATTAAATGGACACATTTGTCTTTCCTCTACAAAGTTTGGATCGCTAAGAGGAAA
>CAAKHC010002209.1:34694-59366 GCA_901007825.1 Macroramphosus scolopax | reverse complement strand
GGGGGGGGGGGGGGGGGGGGGGGGGGGGTTTATACCAATATATCAGGATGCCCCCATATAATCTATATTCAGATTACGACCCTTATAGTAAATAATCCTTTTTGTTCAGGACGTGCCACCAGAATAACAGGCCTGATATGTAACATAAACTGTCCATTATTAGGCTCCTGCAATGCTATATTACCATTAATCTATTAAAATAAATAGGAGTTCATTAAACAGGACTATACTTATGGCAGCGTTGGAAAATAGGAAAGCAGCTGCTAAATGCTGCGGTCGGTCCTCGGCGGACTCTCAGGCCACTCCGGGTCCGGGTCTCGCTGCAGTGTGGCTGCATAAAAACCTCAGTGCTTCAGTAAATGAGCTGTCTGATGAGCAGCTCTCGGGTTTCTCTAATATCTCTACCACATTGCGCCGCGCCTCCTCCTTTAACCCGAGCAGCCCGGGGGGCGAGATTATTTCAAGATGTGGACTCTCCGCCTCCACCTCCGCCACGGCCAGTGCTGCTGGGCTGCTTCACCCCGACACGTAATGCAGTTCTGAGGTAGACTATATGCTTACAAAAAAAAATCAGAGAGCCGTTACAGGCTGCACAGAAGGGCTGCAGAATATCCCAAAAAGTTTTAGTCAAATACACTGAGCAGATCTAATGTGCGGTGCAGGTCAGCGGAGGCGAGCTGGACCGAGCGGTGTTCATTCATCAACATTTGAGAAGTGACAACATGTTATTTATCTGCAGGATAAAGATCCGAATCAATTGTTGCTCCAAGTGTTAGAGCGGGGAAACAAATGAAATGTAACAGTGACACTCTGGTCCGGTGGAAGGAAAAGAAAAGGAGCAACTGAAAACACCAAAGCACACTTCATAAAAATGTCATCATCAAAAAGACTATTTCCTACAAGGGGGAGTTATATTTTTAAAATATGGAGGAGAACTGAGACGCGCACCGGCGCACAGATGGTTTTCACTCCATCTAAATCCAAAGTGCTATTTCAGCTGTATCGACTGGAACAAAGCCGATAGTGTTTAAATTAGGCAGATAGAGTCCTGCAGGGGATTTCACTTTGAGTTTTGGGGGATTTTAGTGAATAAAAAAAGGGGGTAAAAACATAAAATAAAAGTATATATTCAAAACAACGGAAAGAGCAACATCGTATTATTTATTTTAATTTATAGAGCAAGTCAGTTTTATTATCAGCTTATTACAAAAAATTATTTATTGTTTTGTTCTATATAAAACTGCATCTGCGTATAAACTGACAAATGTATTTAATTAATATTGCGTCACATGCTCCTGCTGTGTTCAAGTGTCCATGTCTTTAATGAAAAAGGCAGCTCCTTCTCTCAAAACACAACACAATCTGTTGACATGAGTGAGTTAAATGAAATTGGAGCTGCAATTATCAGCTTAACAGAGCTTCCTGTCATGTAGGAAAATTAGACCTGGTACAAGTGCGCTGGGGTTAGACCCCCATCAAAATCATTACGCATTTCCTCAGAGGACCACCTCTACAAATATGCAGTTACAGCTTTGCCCCTCACAGCTCCGTAAACACCATGGAGACGTTTTGTTTTGGGAGAATCATTTTTTATTTTTATTTTTTTGCAGGATGGTTGGAAGAAGTAAACAAACTAGGTGGGAAGAAAAACACATATACAAACAGAAAGAGTGATTATACTCGTGTGTGCCTGCCTGCAGGGAGGGGGCGCCATGACAGTACTATCACAAAAGTTTTATTGTGTGTGTGCGTGTGTGTGCGTGCGTGTGTATGTGTGTATGTTTGGTGTGGACGTGATGCTTTTAATGTGCCCCCTCTCTCACCTCATCTGAATCTGCTCACTCCATCATCCACAATTTGCTTGCTGCATCCTTCCCACTATAGATGATGAGCAGACGTGTACACACATCAGTGCAGGTAAAGACACGGCTGACATTTATTTCTCTACTATTGTTCATACAATCCATCCTGTGAAGAGCAGACTTTGTTTCTGGCTCAAGGAGAGGGGACTCTCCGGCCAGCAGTGGTGGGTCTGTATGAGCAGACCGGTACCCGCCGACCCCTGCCCTCTCATTAGTGGGACGTGGAGCAGTGGAGTACCGTGCTCCCCAGGTCATGTTACATATGGCTTGCAGTCTGCTGCGCCGCATTAAATGTCAGCTTTGAAACCATCTTAAAGATCAGAGGTCAGTGTTTTTAATAAGGCCAGAGTTTGGGGGAGTTCCCTGCTTTTACTGCCCACGTTTTTGAAATTGTGGACACAATGATCTGTCGTATTTAGATATGGGGATGTCCTGATTCTCTCACATAAAGGGAGCTGTAAAGTGCTATAGAGGGAATCAGTCCTCATGAAAAATGTACAACACATCCTTTATTGAGGCAACAATTGTGCTCCTTTCCTGTTGAATTTATAGGCACAAAACTAAGGTGGTTTTCTGTGGCCCCCACCCCGTGAGACCCAGACCACGGGCTCTTGCTGCGAATGGGATATTGTTCTGGGCTATAACAAAGCTGTTTTCACCCTCTTCAATATTACAGGAGGAGTTACCTGATACCTAACAATCAGCTAATCCACTGCCCATGGCGACGAGGTCACCTGTGCACAGGTAACTTTATCCCAGCTGCCTGCCTCTCCCTCCCTTTCCGGCTTGACTCGCCCATTTTACTCTGGCTCTGCCTTTGCCTCAACAGTGAGCACAGACAAACAGCCTCTGTTTATTTAGGCCATCAGGTAGATCATATATAACTCCTCCTGCCAGGAGACAACCCCTATAATCCACCACAGACACGCTGAGAATAAAATAAAATCCCCTGCTGTTCGTCCATTTGTCAAACCTTGTCTCTATCTTATCTCTGCTTGCTGGGTTGGTCGGGTGCCCATTGAGTGTACGAGCATGAATTTACAGAGCATCCCCTCGAGCCATAAGAGGGGTTGAGGCTCTTTCTGGATAGAGACTCTGTGTCTGTGAGTGACAGCACCTCAGATTAATTCCTCCACATGTTAGGAGCAGAGGGGGGTGTTTGGCCTTCACTCAGGGAAGAGGGCATTGGATTGGGCCATGCGGTGGGGAGCTGCAGACCCCCCACCCAAAAGGAGCTTTACCTCTGGAAATCTCATTGCTGTTTATTTGAATTACAGGGGCTGAGATGAGAAAAGGAGGGCTAATGAACTCCAGGTTGCAGGGCATGTGTGAACGATCACTGCAGGTCTGCAGAGAGCAGCACCAGGCTCACTGGATTACAGCATGCCAGTTTTCCCTCATCCTCACTTTGACTGCTTTGAATTTGAGAAAGACACTTTTGTCTTTCACCAGCTCTTCATTACAGACATGGTGTTTCCCTGAAAGTGAAGGGAAAAGTCAGAATTTTCCCATATGAACAATTAAAAAAAGTCTTTTGAAAATCTTTAATGTTTTTATAAATATAAACTTTTATTGCAGTATGGAGATTTAGAAAAATACATTCACATAATTTCAGATAACAAACATATAATTAAAGCAAGGATAAAAAAACAACATTTACTATTTGCCCGTCACTCACTTTTGGTATATGACATTAAAGCACTGAGGATACTTTCACTTGAGATGTCCCTTCAAATTGACGGGATTGTATCGAGAATCCTGGCAAAGGAAAAACGCTTCGTATGAAGACGTGTGACGCACTGATAGATGTTCGTGATGTGAGTTGGCTCCGAGGCTGAAATGTGCTATTATGGTCACGTATGACAGCGAGGAATTAGGCTCCTGTTGTAGAAAGCACTTGACAAATGGGCTCCACATTCTCTTGTCTTTTCCTAATCTGACACCCAACAAATGTTCCAGTGACGGCGGCGGCGGTGCTAAACCTCTGAAGCTGAGGTGTTATTGCCTGCACACCAGCATGACAAAGCTTCCTTTCAGTGTTATTCACAAAGCAAAAGTAAAAGGCACTAGTGTCCGAAACGCCATGCAAAGAGAAATTATCACAATCCCTCTCCATTGTTAAGGTGGGGCCATAAAAATATTTAGCCACTTCTGTCCCTTTGCTCCTGATACAGTTGAAAAGCATAAACACCGCAGAGATTTGCATCTGGATTTATAGAAAAATATCAATCATGATTACTGACATTTGGAGGGACACATCAAAATGAAAGTGGATAGCATCATCACACCTAGTTAACATACTATGAGTTGCAGCTATAAACAACACATGCTGGACAACATGTGAACCCACAGCGTGACCTTCTGATTCATATCGTGGTCTCACAGTTGACGATGAGGCTTGAAATAGGAGTCACTGATGAAATGTGCGCATTTGTCGAGGTATGTCACACTGACAAACGCGACAACCTGAAGACTGTTTGAAACACTGTAGTGCCTTTGTGGTAGTGCAAACGCCGAAACCGACCCACCGCCCATTGTGTATGCTAAGGCACACTTGTCTCAACTTTAGTTCCATCATGAATATTGAAAGATTCCAGTTTATTTCATTTGATAAAAAAAAACAAAACATACATGCAGTGATTTGAGAGAAAAGTTAAGGTGCTAACTGAAGGGCACTTTTTTTTTTAAATCAGCAGCTTTGTGTGTTGAATGACTTGTATGTATGTGCGCAGTCCTTTGGTAGGGCTGTTTAACTGACCATTTCCACAGAAACACTCTCCCTCTTCCCCCCTAACGACTGACCTTTCTTGGTTTGACCCAGATGACGCATTTAGTTTGGAGGAACATCCTGGTCATGTGACTCGAGGCATTCCAGCACCTGCTTCTGCAAATCAAATCCACTCAACAGGAAGTAGCAGGTGTTGTCTATAAAACTGCACATTTAAACATGGCTCAAACAACACAGAGCGACTTCTTTAATTAGCACATAACAGTCGCAATGTTTCATTTGGGCGTCTTAAAACAGATTTTTTTTGTTGATACAAATGTTAACGCCCCCCCACAGGGCTCCTCTCTGCCTAGAGTGCATTATAGAAGTCAAATTAACACGTCGTCAAATAATTTAACATTTAAAAGGAAATTTATGGTAAAAAACACACACACGCACACGCACACACGCACACGCACACTAAAGTAGAACGTTTCCTAATTTCACTGCTCGGGCGGACATGAGTGCTTCTGCGAGGAGATTGGATTAGGTTAAAGGTTAGCCATGTCCTCGTCCATCTGAACTGTCTGTAGTTTGGCCAGCTCCTTCCCCTCCACAGCTTCCATCTCCCCGCACATCACTCGTACCATCTCGCTCACGCATCCCGAGCCCGAGCCGGCAACCTTATTCACTGACAGGCTGATGTAATCGCTGTTCATGCCGGGGCCCATCAGATGTGAGGAAGGGGCCCCCCGAACATCATGGCCCCTGAGGTACTCTGTGGGCTGGAGGTGGTGGCTGCTTGGGTCAGTTTGGGTCATCAGGGGTGTGCTGACGGTGAGCGTGGTGTAGACCTCAGGCTCGGGGCTGGACGAGGCAACAATGGGAACGTCTGTGGTTGAGACTGGACCTTGGCTCGAGGGAACCTCTTCTGAGTTTGGGGTAGAGTAGCTGATGTGGCCACTGGGGTCCAGGTGGAGCCCGTGGTGGTATGAGGAGTACACACCTCCCTCAAGAGGCTCCTTCTTGATGGACGGCTGGCTGAGGTTATTCATACTGTAGAGGATGGTGCTGTGGTGCATGGAAGTCATGGTCAGCTTGTCCTGCTGCTGGAACGAGTCGTCACTGGAGGAGCTTACTGCGACATTGTTCAGAGGCATCGTACCTGGGGCAACACAATGACAGATCAATAGAGACATTATATCTACCTCAAGTTGATTACAGTAGATCCCATTTCCACTGCTGGATCCCCCTCTCGCCTGTTACAGCAGTATATGCTTCCCAAAAGTTGCTGTTGTGTGTCTCAAACACCTTACGCTGTTTTAGCTTGACCCTGTGGCGCCGCAAAGAAAACAATTACAAAAGCCTTCCAGGACAAAGCAGCAAGCTGTAGTCCCCATTTTTTCTGATTATTCATCCTGTGCAGATTCTCTGCTTTATGTCAAAGTAAGTGCTGTAATGGCTTATTCCCTGTTCCCAGTTAGTGCATTTCATGGCCTCTGATTGTCTGAAACATATTCCCCTCCTCCCGGCTCTGGAGATCAAGAGCGCAATGATGATGAGTGATGGTGACTTCAAAACTTGTTTTTATTCATCTCTGGGGTTTTCAAAGGACCACCACTTTGTGTGTGTGTGTGTGTTGGGGGTGGGTCTGTTTCTTCAGCTCTGTGTTATGTATCGTATCAGCCCTTTGGGCCACAGCCCAAATGCAAGACAAAATGCCAGGATTACAGCAGCTCGGATATATTCGCGGGGGTGGGGTGATGTGGGGGGTTATAGTAGAGACCTGTTGACAACATTTAAGGAGGGCAAAGAGCACCGATGACGCGCTGGTGCAGGTACACATATATATATTTTATTATTTAAGACTACACCAGATTACATCTGGATTTAGTTTATACTTATATTGTGAAAGATCTCATTTTCATCTTGTTTTAGTCTTGATAACATATTGTAACATCATCACACATCCATGTATGACATCGTTATGTCATTATAATAGAATATCCTACTGCTTATTTCGAGGTTTGATCACTTTTAAGGCAAAAATATTATAAAAACTGATTGTGTGTTTGTGTTTAGTTCAAACTCAATAAAATATAAATATGCAGTATGTTTCAAATAAAGTTAAAGTACAAATGTTGGGAATGAAATGTGTATAAGTTGTATTGTTTAAGAACAAGTCATGTCCTGAACCCACCTTGTGTGATCGTTGAGGACGACGATGATGAAGAAAGCTGCAGAGGAGGAAGACCTACATCGCTGTTAAGCAATGAGCTGCCATCGCTGTCAGAGACGCCACTTGGTACCTGAACCAGACTGTAGCCACCCAGCTGGAGCGCACCTGACGAGGAGTTGAACGTCAGCACCGAGGAGCCTCCATTCTGGGCGGCCATGTTGTGAACGCCCTCCAGCTTCACCTCTGCTCCGTTCACACAGCCGGAGTAGGCGTATTGCAGGGTCGAGTCCTCGGCAGAACTACCCAGTTTCTCCTGTCCTGACTGCATCTGCATGTCCGCTCCAGAGCCGCCCAGCAACACCCCTCCAGACGACCTCAGAGAGTTGAAGGACAAAGGCTGGATGCCCAAATTTAGCCCGTTGAAAAGGATGTTTCCAGGTGAGTGAAGGTAAGACGAGCCACCATTGTGAAACACTGTGGAGGAGTTGTTATTGGTTACGAGACTTCCGTTGTAGAGGCCACCACTGCTGGATCCAGAGGGCATCTTGATGTCCCCAATCTGTTGGATGACCACCCCACTGTCCAGAGGCCCTGTTTGTATGGGAAGGGTCCCATGGGTGATCACCCCATCTGAGGAGTTAGAGAGGGGCCTCGGGGACAACTCCTCCTGACATTTGCTAGACTCGTCCTCTGTGCTGTGGTTGCCGTCAGATTCACTATGAAAAGGGAAGGAAAATACCAGGTCGTTAAACATAAAGACGGAATGATTTGTGGTAAATTGTTGTGATACATAAAGCCGAAAATCCGAGATTGGAAAATGTTTATAGACTTTTTCACATTTTTTTTGTATGGTCGGGAAGGAAAGAATATCAACTCTAAATCACTCTCACAATTATAGAGGACACTTGCAGATTTATTTCCATTCACATCTTGGCTGTGAGACACCAGAGAGGGCCACATTTAATGCTGAGTTATGAGGCTACACAGCTTCGGAGAGCAGGCTGTGTTTGTGAATGTGAAGCCCTCTTACCTCATGGAGAGATGCACTCACAGCAATCAGCCAATGTCAACAACCGTTTCACCATTTGGCGCAATAAATTCTGGTCTGCCAAATGCCACCACTGGTGGCTCCAGGAGACAAACGAGTGATTTGTTTTCCCCTTTAAATTGATATATAAATTAAAATCCTTATTTGATTATTAAGGAAACAACGACCTTAAAAAACAAAATGGAAGGACTAAGTTGTTTGTTTATTTATTAACCTTCTTGCTTAAGACTGATTCAAACAGCTGCACCCCCCCTTCCCCAAACGACCGCCCCCCTCCTTCCAGGAAGTGTGGCTATTAGTGAAGTTATATATCCACAGGTTACATATTGTTTCTGAATAATATCAGTAGCGATTTAAGCCGCTGTCTTCCAGTGTGTGTGTGTGTGTGTGTGTGTGTGTGTGTGTGTGTGTGTGTGAGAGAGAGAGCGAGGGAAGAGGGGTCACCTCCACCAGGTGTGCGTCAGCTTTGTTCACAAAGAGAGAGACATGAAAGAAGACAGCATTCAGTGTGTTTGTGTGGGGGGACTGTGAAATGAAACGCAGCTGACTCGCAGATCCTTTTTGGTCTGTGCGGGCGAAAAGTGATAATGAAGATGGTTTTGGAGCTGCGGGCACGCGCGCGACACACACACACACACGCACACACACACACACACACACACACACACGCACGCACGCACGCACACACACACTTATTTTCTAAAGGAGAGGAAGAAATTGAAAGTCCCGTATGAAATGTTTCATCAAAAGTTCCCCGCTGCAGCTTCCCAACAGTCACTGGAGTGTGTAAAAGTGTGTGTGTTATCTTGTTGCTTTTGGTTTCCATGCCTCTTAGCACCAACACACTTGAAACCGGATCTGAATGGCAACCGTTTCATATTTCAAAACACTTAAAAACGTGCTCGAAAATCGTTTGTTTCTTAACCATTTCCAGTTGATAACGATTCACAGTATCGCGTCATTTCACTGGGTCCGATAGGACATTATGAATTACAGTAAATATATTCAGTCACTGACTTGTGTGAATTGTTCTAAACTATAAGGGTCCTTCCCTGGAAAACATTTTAAATACTTGGTTGAAATCAGGCTTTCCTTGTGCGAATGCGCCTTTACGCACAGCACGCTCAGATCATTTATATAAGTCTGGGTTGGTTGTTTTGTTGCCTCACCTTTTGGATTGTGCCTCGGACGGATTTCTGTCTCTCTGTCTCCTGTTTTTGAACCAGTTGCTGACCTGGGTCAAGGAGAGTCCTGTAATCTTTGCGAGGTTTCTTTTCTCGGCAGGAGAGGGGTATCTGTTCTGATTATACAGATCCTTCAGCGCGTTCCGGGACCTCTCTTTGAAACAATACACAGTCTCCTCGCCGTCCCAGATAGTCCTGGGGAGAGGGTACTTTCTCCGGATCCGGTACTTGTCCACGGCGCCCAGGGGTCTCCCCCTCGCCTTCTCCGCCTCAGTGTACCGGGCCTTATACCAGAGATCTTGCAGAAAGGTGTGGTTAGACGGGCTGAAACTGTGATTCTCCAAAATACTGTACAGCTCCTGATACCGAGCCTGGTGGAAAGCAACTAGAGCTTGGGCTTTCAAGATGCTTTCGTTGCCGCGTAGCAGGTCACTCTGTGGTAAAGACCACAGGAACCTGGCCAGGCGGTCCACATTGCCTCCCTGCTGCAAAGCCTCACAGACACACGCCACTTGCTCCGGGGAAAAAGCCAGAGAGGAAGCAGCGCTCACCAGGAGCTCCGTGCGCACCGCGTCCGCGTTGGGAGTTGTGCGCTCCATGGACAACTCCGCCGCCTCCAGCGCCACAAGCTTGATGCACTCCCGCTTATTCACCTCCCTCACATTTTCCCTCTTGATGTCATTTGCCGTTGTGACTTCTCCGGCAGAAGAAGAAGACATTTTTTTGTTCAAGCCTTCCCTGGTAAAGTCACTCCTCCCAGCTCGATCAGGTTACCTCCTCGCCATGCGAATGCGATCAGATATCTGACAGCAGCTGTAAGTAGATATCTCTCTCCCCTTTTCCTTCCAACGTGACTTTTACTCTAAGCGGACTGGAGCTGGACGGAGACACACTGGGGTCTATCTGCAGGGGAGCAACGCTATTGGCCACTGAGGGCCCCATGAGGGAGGAGCATACAGGATACAGACTTGAATGTTTGGTTTCCAGCTGTCAGTCATCCAACCTCCTGTATATTCCCGTAGCTCACCTGTGCAAGGTGAGTGGTTTTTGGATCGTGGGAACGAAGTATCCTGTTATCAGGAGGTGCATGACTGTATACGAAGACACACAAGCATTATAGCCTCTTTATTCCTATAGCAGTCCATAGGTAATTGGTCAGTTGGATTGTGGTGACTTTCTAACTGTAGAATAACGCACAGAAATGTATGTGATATAATCATTTTTTTTAGAATAGATGTTTTTCTTATTTTAAAACAGGACATATTATCGCCCTGCAAAAGTTCACATCTGGATGAACACAGAGGTTTATCACCTGGGCAAATGTTTATGTTGAACTTTAATTGAATGTGTCATTAATTAACAAGTTGAATTTGCAATTTTTCTGTCACCTCTTATCTTATCTCTTATCTCCTCTTATGTGATGTGAAAACTGATATATTTGGGCCATTTCGTTGTCCAAACAAATTGATTTGCACATTGTCAATAAGCAAATAGAACACATAGGCTTGGGCTTTAAAAACAATTCGGATACAATATAAAGAATTGCATCTGCTTTCAGAAATACAGCATCTGAAATGATTTTATTAATAATTTAACAATTCTACTGCTTTGCCCTGAAGCTTTTTCTAATACAGATGTTCTGTTTTCAGCATACACTAGTATTATAACATAAGTAATGTTTGGTCAATTATTTTCCCGTTAATCAGGAAGTTTTTAAAGTTAATAACCATGAGGTTTACCACCTCAGACATTTCCTGGTATGATGTTTGATTTCACATGAACAATAAAGCAAGAGGGAATCTCACAAGGAGGCAGTGCAACAAATACTAATAACAACGTTTTTTACATTCTTTCTAAATACACATTCTGTGTTAATCAGTGAGAATAAAACTATCCTGAGACCCCAGGGAATCCTTGGTGTTGCTGCACTAGTCTGAACGCCCCTGCTGTAGAGGAGCTAATTAAAAGGAACTTAAGCTTAGAACTGGAGTTTCCCGCCGGACAACATTCAGCGTAACGCAGCCGTTTGCAAAGTGACAGGAGAGCCACCGGTTGTTGACGTTATTTCTCAAGTTTATTATTTTGTGTTGCACGGGCAGAAATGGACGACCAAGGGTGTCCGAGATGCAAGACAACAAAATACAGGAACCCGTCGCTGAAGCTGATGGTGAACGTCTGCGGACACACACTGTGAGTATTAGTAACGGAACTGATCCGCTAACGTAAATACCTGGAGCAAAACTCATTGCAACAAGACAATTTTATTGTTTCAAAACGTTTGAGAAGACACTTCAACACAAGACCCCTTTATAGTTATAGAAATATTTCAATTTCTGTTGAATTTAATATTTATTGTCAAACATAGACTGCCCCTCTCAATGGTTAACTAGACTTCGTAAAAGTCTATCGTTTCTAATGCGTCATTAGCTTTTAGCTAACGTGCGCAGAGAAGAAGTGGATGATGACATAAAACTAGCTAGCTGCTATCGCTTATATTCCCTGACTAAGAATAATTAATGACCGTTAAGTGTTTCATTTGCAAGCATACTGACACAGTTGTTTGGTTTGAGTCACACGTGAGTATTAATAACAGACTCAACCTGCCAAAGTGAGGGATGAGCTCATGAAGCACATGCTGGTCTTCAGTCATACATCACTGAAAGTAGTGTATAGTCTTTATGTTTTAGATCCACAGAATGACAATAGACTAATTCAAAGTGGTCAGGAATGGACAGTCGGTATTGTGAGTTTGATAATGTTTTTTCAGTTGAAATTTATAGATAAAAAGGGCTGTGCTGCAGAACTAGAATCAATGTTAATGACCATACAACTAAGATGTGTGGACTTGCTTTTGTTACAGCAATGAAGAATCTAGGGATGCACCGATTATCAAATTCTGAGCCAATACTGATGCTTAAATCACAATATAGCTAATGGTGGCTAGTGATACTGATGTGTATGCTCTATTTTGTTATTGTTGTTATCTTGGTTGGAGAGATACTCTCTGAGTCCTTGTTGCAGTGGGGAATCTTTTTCTGAGTGGCAGGGACCCATAGCTCCGCCTTAAATATATTACAACTAATAAATATGTTTTTTGCTTGTTATTGATTAACATGCATTCTTGTGGACTCAACCATGGACAAAGATCCCCGACCAAACCTTCAAGCAGCTCAAAGAACCTTAAGAATAATCTTGTAAAGTGATATCCTTCAGTTGGTAACATAGTTTGGTAGTCAGAATACACAGGCACTGAGATCAACTTAAAATGGAAAAAAGCAAATATCTTTCACTTGATTGCAAGAGGACACTTTTTGGATTGTTTGCTTAATATACTAGATCACTCTATTTATTATTATGTTCTTACATTTAGTCAACCTCATGTCAGGGCTCAGTCAAACTTGTTTGCTGAGCAGTTTTCAATATTTAACCGTGTCATCTGTTTAGAAACGCGGCCATTTAAATACAGGGGACATGTTCTTTGTGAGCATCATGCATTGATGGTGGCAGCTTGATGAGAGCATCTTTTCGACCCTGTATGTTTATTGACCGTAGCATCAGGAAGCGGCCTTGCTTTGTCATCAGGTCAACAAGCTCATGACTCACAGCTTCTGCCTCAATGCAGAGCAACACACAGAAAATTGAAATGATTCTGCAATGAAGCAATTTGGAGAGATGTCTTTGCTTGGGTCACCTTTGCGGTGTTTCCCACTGGATTGGATACTGTCTGTGACTGCAGCGGAAGGGAGGGGAACACATACATATATGATACGAGCCCAGACAGGTCTCTTGTAGCTCTTGTAGAGATAGATTTACAATCAAGTAAGATGTTTTTGTTGATTTTGTGGAGTGCTGCCACAAACAAATCACTGTATGGGAAACAATGCTTCTCAGAGCCAGTGCATTTGGGAATGTATGTACCATTTATAAAGAACTGTACTCTACACAAGTTGTATTAGTTTTTTCAACACAATTGTCATTTGTTTTTTTTTTGTTTTCTTGGCTTCTTCAAGAGTTGATAGTTGTGTTCGTCAGATCAATGTGCCTAAATTACAACCGTAGGCAGGAAATTCATGTAATGGACATAACGGGAATCCTTACCTTTTTATAAGCAGAATTTTTCCTTTTCTATCCTTAATGCATTTTATTACCGTAACATTCATGGAAGCAAATCCTCTTCTTCATTTCCTTGTTAATAATAATTGTTAACCTCTCATGTTGGCTTGGCTGGGTGGTTGGCCACTCTGCTCTTGTTTGAGACTTCCTGCTCAGGCAATGCGATGCAGTATTGAGCTTCTCCACCTCTAACATGCATCTAAATTTAAACTCACCACAGCACATTCAGTATCCCCGTCACTGGGGGTGTTTGATACGTGTTATTTATTACCTTTGCACAATGACACTGTGCCCATGTCCTTTGGGATTTGTCACTGGGAACATAGGCAGGCACACCTAATAAATAGAAGCTCGTCACTGTATCTGATTGCCACATGTTCCATGTTGATGCACGCCAGCAAAGTGGTAAGAGTTGTTTTGCTTATTCAGGATTGCAACTTTGCAGAATTAAACCATTCTTAATTATCTGCCAGACTTAAAGGGACATTGAATTGTTTTGTTTGATCTTCCATTACAAACTTTAGAGGATGTAATGGAGAAAGTTAAATTAAGTTATCAAAAAGGTCATGGTACTAGACTGTATACTTATAAACGTTTAAACTTAAGAAGTTTCTGAGTTTAGTTGTGGAACTATCCTTTCTGAGAGTTAGATGAAAGGATTGCCACCGCTATTATAACTACAGCTACATCAGAAAATTTCACAAGGGAAATATTAGCCTGGTCTGTCCAGAAATATAATGACAGGTTAACATTTATTTTTGTCACACTTGCCGGCCTGCAGAGTAAGTGAACATACAAATTCACTCACATTTTCTTCAGCCATTGTTATAAAAACAAGCCAACAAACTTTGCATGTGTCAACAACAACATCCAAGTCCATTCATGGTCTTGACTTTGCAGAGTTTTAAACTATGTTTAATGGCAGTATTGCTGGATCTCTTTTTAAAAAACGCTAAGTTATCTCCTGTTTCACTAGTTTTATGGTCAATGATTTCCCCATACTTCAGTTAAATTAATGAAAATGTGTTTTATATTACATTGAGATAATTAAAATTAAACCTTAATTAAATTAGAATGCACATTGAGGAAATTATATTTGGAATAACCAACCTAATTTGACCACCAAACCTAAGGTCACATTTTTCAAGATCACGTACGCCTAGCTTCCTGTGTAAGCAATCTTCCTCTTGGGCCTCAGCAATTTTTGACTGTGGCGCTGCAGGTATGGCAGGTCACAGGGCAGGACAGAGCGTCATTGGCAGACTTCGGTTTGACACAAAGCCAGCTCTGCCCTGTCTGGCCTCAGTCATGCCTCTGTTGAAACTCCAGAGATCTTTAAGTCTGAGGCAGAAACATGTGAAAAGTCTCCTGTTTGTCTGTAAGGCGTTTTTTTTTTCTTGCTCCTGTTCTTTTGCATAGGAAGGAGGCAAAGATTCAGGCAATGTCATCAAGGGGCAATGGGGTGGTGGGGGTAGTGGTGAGGAAAAGGCGTCTTTGCTGAGCCAGGACCCTGTTTACCCTCCTCTTACCACCCCCTTCTTTGACCTGCTGACAGCTGCAGATAGGAGAGATAGGAGCCTCGAGCTCTGAGTGGGACAGGTGAGAGAGGGAGGAGTCGGTGACACTCACTCAGTGACAACAGCCCTGGGACACAGAGATGTCAGGCTTCCAAGATATCTAAAATGTCTGTGTGCTTAGCAATATGGTGTGTCTTTAGACTACTGAGTTTGTCAATGGTAGCAAATGGCAACAGACAATTTGAAAGCTGTCACTACAAGAAGCACAGTTCAAAAGAAAGATGGCAAATTGACTCTGAAAGTCTCCTCCCTCCCTTTTTAGACGCTCAACTCAATGCTATACAGGATTTCCCCTTTGGAGAGTTCAGTTGTGTGGTCCATTTATGGGGCAGGGGGCAAGCTACGCCCCACTCCTTGCCCCGTGTTGATGAATGGGTTCTTTGTGGGCCTGTGGAAACAAGCTGAATCCCTCCATCTACCTCCATATGGCCAGGCCTATACATCTCCTGTAGCCTCGGGCCATAGTGAACATCTGCAGTCCCAGGGTGCACTTGAGCAGGGGCTCCTTGTGCTCTGCAGCACCAACTGGACGACGCAGATGTTTCCCTCAGCAGTTCAGCTTTCAGTTTTAGTTTGTGGCTTCATCTATGTCAGCCAAACTAACTTGCCCGTGAGCCAGTCCCCTGTAACGCTTCATCTATTTTATATCCTTGTGTTGTATGGCTGTGAACGCTTGGTGTTATACTTGGCAGGTTGCGCTTGTTTGACCCATATCTGAAGCATGATGCGTAAACAGCCAAACTCCATGGCTCTGCAGTTTCTCATGTAACTGTTTTTTTAATCCTGCTGATGTAGAGAAATGTCTTCCATTATGACTCTTTCATGATTGTTCTAATAAATTCCATCCCTGGAGAGCTTTTGACAAGGCAACAGCGTTTCAAGCCCAGACCTTAACTTCGGGAAGAAATGACTCAACCATACCATCAGTGACATATGATGAAAGGTCTGTCTTTTTTCCCCTCAACGTTGCTGTATTTTGTTATAAAACGACCAACTGCCACATAAACAGATAATGGCATTTGGAGGACAGATGTTGTCCATTTTGAAGGTGGTCAAGAGGAGGAAGGGGAATTCCTGTGGAAATAAAGCTCCACAGAGACTTCATTAGAACAGCGTACTGTGCAAACGTTTATCCAGGCCCCTCATCCCATCAGGGGAGATTTAGGAACATTCTCATTGTCCTCAGTGTCCACTTCTTACTTGAGTGTGACTGATGGGTAAACGCCTACCTGCATAAAGGTGTGATTGATGGCTAAGCTCAGGGTTGTGCCCTAAGGTAGGTCTGCTGGTTGCCGAGGTGCTGTGTCGTGATGGCGCATTTCTGTGTGGTGTTTGCTGAGCTACCATTCATAGTTGCTCATAGTAGACACAGAATATCACCTGAAAAACTCATCATGACTGAGCTGTTCTGCTACATATTTTGTCTTGGAAAGTAATTTCATCCATTAAACAGATTTATAGTAGATATGTTGCTCCATAAAAGCCCAGACTTCCAACATAGTTAGGCATCCTGCAATAATCACGATGCATTTTTCTGGCGAATAGGAAGCAAAGATGGAATTCTATCGGAACATTGTGATTCTTTCTTCCAAATGTTGATTGAAATGATTTATGATAATTTCCGTTTCGAATACATACATTTATTATAGAAATAAGGAAGACGCAAAACACAGTGAATCCGTCTCCATCCAAGAATTACGTAACACATAGACCATTCTTATAATGATAGACTACACTATAAATTACTGAGCCGGATTTGATCATATTATGCAACGCGGCAGAATGACTGAGGTCTGTTGAAACAACAATAAAGCAAATGTATTTCCAGTGCAGACAGACACTGATGGGGTGTCAGACTAATTTCCTCTTGTCTGAGAGTGGGAGGCCGCCTAATCGACATTCCAATCATAATCCCAGCCATCTTTGAGCACTCAGAGGAAGTATTCCTGTGCCACATTATCACCCACTGCGCCTGACGATAACTCACAATGAAAAACATAAATTTGCTTTACAGTTAGGGTAACTGAATTTCATCCGCTACATGCATCCACGCACACAGCTGACTCTCAGGTGTGCATAGAAGCGACACCTTGGTGCTATTGTTTTTGTTTTGTGCCTCTTCACAGATGTGAGAACTGTGTGGAGATGCTGTTTGTCCGCGGCTCAGGCAATTGTGTGCAGTGCGACACGCCCCTGAGGAAGAGCAACTTCCGTGTGCAGCTCTTCGAGGACCCGGCTGTCGATAAGGAGGTGGAGATTCGAAAGAAGGTGCTGAAAATGTGAGTGAGGGGGACCAGGAGGGTGAGGGGTGTGGCTGTGCGTGTTTATGTGTCATCCCATGCCTCCTCCCACTTCTTAAGCCACCTTTGTCTTTCTCATTACACTGTTTGTTTTGTAGACAATGAGTCTCCCCAGGGGGGGCTCAAACGGGAAGGCTCTTTCCATGCCAGGTTTTTACTTCGCAGCCCCTCCCTGCCTTCTTTCTTTCCATCTCATCTGCTCTTTAATAGTCCTTAATTGACATCTAATGTGTGTCTAGTAGGCAGAATGCAGACATGGTATTATAAAATGGTTGATTTAATGGAGGCTATAAATGTCAGCCAATATTTGCTTTCATCAGGCTGTATTATTTGTATTATCATTTTTGTTCTTTCTCTGCAGATACAACAAGAGAGATTTCGACTTCCCCAGCCTGAGAGAATATAACGACTACCTAGAACTAATGGAGGAGATAGGTATGAACACTGGCTTATTCTGACAGAACCAGCAAAGGATCTTTTGGTTGAAGAGGTTAAGGGCCTGTGTCCGCCTGTCTCCTTTTAAGGAACCAGTGTATGCGGCCTACTTGGGGAGTGCCTTGCCTTTTTTGCGTGGCCGCCCCAAGAGCTTCAACTTGAAAATTTCCAAACTTTATTGAAAGGTGTTGGTGTTGTTACTGTTTTTTCAGGCAGCTAATTAAAGCAACAATATTACACTTCAATTCACTGTAGACAAACACAAAGACATGCTGCAGGGCTGATCATCTCCCTGAATGTTGTGAGTGCTCTGGACATACCTCCAATATTCTGGAGGAGTAGTTGGTTGGTTAAAAATATAACAAAAGTATGCCAAAAACATTTCTGTTTCTAACAGTAGCTCTTGGAAGACACAGTGATAATCACTGTATTATTATCTTGAACCGATTCTCCTTGCTCTATGGCTGTCAGACTAATCAGTGACTGTGGGACGTCACGATTATTAAGTTCATTCGTACAAATTACGAGGGTAAGCATCTTGCGGTTGATGCTCATGGTGGAAATACAATGTCAGACAAATAGTATGGAAAACAAATCCTTAATAATAAGCAACGGGATGATGCTGGTTCATCATAGAGTTTATCATGTTGTTATCCATGATGTTCATGTGCTGGGAAGAGCTTCATATCTGCCACTGCTACAAAGGAACCTGATGGTGGTTTATGTCTCCTGTATTCAGTGTATAACCTGACAAACAACATCGATGTGGAGAACACAAAGCAGAGGATGGAGCAGTACCAGAGGGAGAACAGAGACCTCATCCAGAAGAATAAAGCAAAGCTTGTAAGTACTGACTGCATTTACTCACACATGCATAATACTGTCATGATAATGATGACGTTAATAATCATGGAATATTTCTTATCTGAATTGAGGGTTAGATATATTGTACAGATTGCCCCTTGAGGCAAATTTGTGTTCCGTACTGTACTTAAATAAAATTGACTTGACTCTCTTCAGACGCGAGAGCAGGAGGAGCTGGAGGAGCTGCTGCTATTGGAGCAGCGGGGCAATGAGCAGCGGAGACTGGATGTGTTGCAAGAGGAGCAGAGGCAGCTACAGGCCAAGAAGAAAAGCAAGCAGGCGCTGCTGGATGAACTGGTGAGATGTTGGATGTACATATGTCAACAGAGTGGCAGGTCTCAGAGCAAAAGGACTGGCAAAGAGCTGTCACATTATGACAGATGGTCCATGCCTGACAAACGCACACACACACACATAGACTCACAAACATGCTCAGCCTGAGGGTTCATGGCTGTGTGATCATTAAGAGCTTATTACCAGTCATTGTGCTGCTGGCTGCATTGTTCTCATTCTGTGATTCCAAAGCCTCTTGGCTCCATTGTGTTGAGCTGCGGGCTTTGGAAGTGATTGTTCCTGCAGAGCGGGCTGCTGAAGCACCATCACAGATAGCAGGTTAAGCTGTGTGTTTGTTTGTTTAAGGCACAGGGCCTGTTGACTATAGGCAGATGAGATCAGACCTCATCCTCGGGGGGGAATCCTTCTGGTCTCTGACATCTGTACGTCCTAGTGGTCCAACAGCAAATTGTTCTCCTACAATCACAAACACACAATCAAATACATTTGACTTCTTTTCGCTGGTTCCTGAAGAAGTGGCTCACAAACCAAAGCTATCGGAACAAAGACTTGTTGATTGTGTTTCTCTAATTTGAACATGAAAATAAGTGATCCATATTTTCCTGATATTATTCTTCTGTATACTGGTCATTATTGGAAGCCATTGAATCACAAGTTCATCTCTAGATTTTAAAGTACCTCTAGACAGTCTTACCATTGCTGTCAGCCCCATCAAAAACGTCCTACCTCTTGAGCGAACAACATGTCCAAGCTTGTTTTCTTAGACCTCTTTGCTTGGCAACGCTCCACTGGAGAAATTGAAACGTTCGACCTTGCATTTAATGGAGGTGAAGGCGGCGCAGTGCACTTGAAGCAGCGTCCCCTGCATTGCCACAGTTTTGTTAATATGGCTTGCATCAATAATGTGGCAGCAAGCTTGATGCTGATGGTTTTCCAGTCATACAGAGTAGCTTGTGTTCTCTTCCCAAACCACTGAAGGAAAATGTTTAAGTCTGCTATTTTCTTCACAGAAACATTCCTACTGAGCGACTTTGTTGCATGTATCACCATTCTCATGCAAGCCCACCATATTTTTGTTTTTCCAGGAGCAGAGTCAACTTCCTGCCACCATCTTGCTTGCCCAACACAAGGCCCGTGCGGCCCAGCTGGAGACCCAGATAGAGCAGCAGAAACAAGTGGTCAAACCTACAAACCTGTTTTCAACGGGAATCCAAATGGTAAGTTTGTCTCATTCTTGTGCTTCGGAAAAGGGAACAAGGCTGCAAGCAAGGGTGTGAACAGCTCATTGATGGATTTTCGTCCATTGTTAACTTACACTTCATGTGGAGTGCTTGCTGGCAATAGAGCACTGATCAGAGTCCAGACCCGCAAAGGGAGGATGTTCCTTCATGTATGCTGCCTGTTCAGTGTGTGAACAGGTCCTTACTCCTTCTGACATGTCTAAACGTTTACATGTAAACATTGTTTTCATTCTGGTTGACAGTTGTCGTCTTCCCATTGCTTCGTCAATAATGTCGTATGTCAAGGAGGAGGGCATGCGCCGAATGACTGCAGACAATATTCATTCAGTTTAATTTGTTTACATGGTACAATTCTTCATTTGATCTGTTTATGAACAGGTTTATACTACCGCTGTAGAACCTATTGAAATGTCATTAGGTTTCAGCCTCTTTATTCTGAATGAGGTGTTTATAGGGAGCATTTTTATTTGGTTGGGCTTTTAAACTTAATATAATCTAAATATTAGGGTCCATGTAACCTGTGTCTGGAGAGACCTTCTGCGTCTGGAGAGACCTTCCATTTTGCTGATGCTCAGGTTTTAAGTCATTTGTTTTCATTTTACTGTGATGAGATAGGCTGTGTCATCACTCCAACCCCTTCCCACCAACCCTCATGAGGCATGAATGTCTTCCCACAGTTCAGTGGTGCGTGGAAGAGATATCTGCTTAGTGCTCACCTAGGTTCATGCTGGAGCTAGGTTATGACATAATTCAACTCTTGTATTTTCTATCTTTGTCTGACTATCTGGCCCATTTTTATACTTGACTTTTTCAAGAGAGTATCATTAAAAGCTCTTAATTAGAGGTGGGTGTACTCAGTGACAACCAATGAAAATAATTAATTGATTCAGACTCAATCACGAGTGGAAAAAGTGCTCAGCCTAGGTTAAAGTGATCCAAACCAAGCATGTCCTAATTTAGCTCACACCTTCTTGATCGTAGACATATATTGCCAAAAGATCTGGATCGCCCCCTGGTGGCTGGTTGCACTATAGGTCATAAATCCCGCCCCCTCTATGCTAGCTGATGTGGTTTGATCCAAACTTAAAATTCAATCCGCCAGATGAATCAAAAACGGTTTCTGTCATTTGAGGTCGTTTTTATCACACAGTTCAAGTGTTCAAGTGCTCAGTTTTCTGATAAGTTTGGTTTTAATTAGTTATTTGATAATATAAAAGGGGACAATGGCCTCACGATTGAGAGCTGCTCTGAGGGAAGTTATGGTATTCGCAGAAGCATTTTACAGACTTCTCTTTGGGGATTGTTAAGAGGAGAGTCAAGAGGAGATGTAATGTGAACTTTACGAAACAGTGACTGTCTGTTTTAAAATATAAAAATATTTTTTTTACTGTAAACTGATTGCTCACAGTTGAGTTGTGCGGCACTTTGATACAGTTTCCTGTCTATCCTGTATTATTTCCTGATCACTACTGCACAGACTCTGGTTCCAAATCGCGTCATCAGTAAAATATGGCTGGGCCCGTTCCCTGGATATTTCGGCTTCACTTCATTTTGAGGAAGTGGAGGCACGCTGTCCATGATACATACAGTCTTTGGTCTTGATATACAGCATGAAGTTAAACTTGCTGATGGAGAGAGAAACAGCATGATTATGTTGCTTTTGGCTTCTTCAATGGCTGTTTTTTTCCTTGCCTATTTCCAGTTTGTCTTCATCCTCCCGTCCCGAAGCTCCTGTTGGTGGAGCAGAGCTCTCACCGCGCATTTGCTGCCCTGAACTGCGAGTCGGGGGAACGTGTGGGTTTGGTTTTCTCTTCATCTCGGAGTCCTTAAGAATGACTTCTGTTTGACTTGGTGAGGTTTCAGCACTGAGTGGTGAATTCCTGCAGCTTGCTGGAATTCATTTATCTGCAGAGTTCTGGTCCCATGTTCCAAACACAGTTTGAGTTGGTAAAAACACATCTGTAAAGCTGGGGTGACTTTTCTTTTATTGTTGAGCTTTATTGTGACGCTCCTCTTCAATGATTGTGATATGAATAAGTCCTCCGCCCTTTTATTAAATTCATTTTCAGTCTCTTGATTATGCAATTAGATAACTAACATTTAAGATCCTTTTCAAGCAAAATTGCGAAACATTTTACAGGTTCCTGCTTCTTAAACGTGAGGTTTGGTTACAAGTGATACGATTACTGACACAACACTTCTAATTACAAATTGTCTCAGGTAAATATGCCGAAAAAAACGCATGGTCTTTGCAAAAGGAGATGATGCACATGTGTATTAACATATAGTGCGGGGAAGTGAAGCATGATCACATATAGTAACTGAGACGCATGTGGAGACGCATTGTAATGCCAGGTGTGAACTCAAGTGTTTAAAGATGTCCACTTGTGATCGGGCAGCTCAGGACACATGTTCATGCCAAGTCTGAACAGGGCCTTACACTGTGATACCGATGAATAGACAGGAGGCTGATTTATGATCTAAAATTTTGTAATCTGTGGTGACGTGCAAGTTCACCAGTCACAGAAGTAGAAAGTAGAAATTCATGGCACCACCGACCCCCACCGCCCTCAGAACTTCAGCCAGCTGCTTCTGCCAAGGTGAGCCGTCACTGTTGGAATGACATGTCTGCCTGCATTTGAGCCGACCAATCCATGGAACGTGAGGATGCCAATTCTCCCTCAGCTCCCCAATGGCTCTTGCCTTTATTTAAAGAGTGATCTAATGATGCATCTAGCTGTGTCATGTTGTTGACTGCGAACACGCTAGGAGACTTCTCCGTTGTGGTGGCACTACTCCTTGCTTTGTGACTTCAGCCCTGATTCTAACGATCCTGGTTGAGTGTTAACATGCTGTTGAACTGGGTGCTCGCGGAAGTTTGCTGATACTGATGGAAGTCGTCTCGGTCCAGGTGTGATGTGAGGTGGGATGGGCCTGGTCTTGCCCTAAGCATAGTCTGGAATCACTCCCTAATCCCTCACTTGTAGGCACTCTATTGAACAAAGACACACACATGCCCGTGTGCAAGTAACTGCACAAACACTCCACTGAGCACACAGACACACTGAAACACACACTAACCTTACCTAGTCTGAGTAAACATCCTTTGAAGAATAAAGTGTCCATTGATATCAAAAGAAACTGTCTGCGTGGGACAGGGGCAACTATTCACTGTTTAAACAGGTTGCTTGTTGTTGTCTGACACACAAGAACAGCCCCACTGCCAAGCATCATGCTTAGCACCTGCTCAGATCAAAAGTGCAGTTTAAGATCATTAACATATAACTTACACCTGGTTTAAGTAGTGCATGAGTAATAGAATTTGCTCATGGCGATCATATTTAAGCGCGTTGACTTACTTTTTCGCTAAGAGGGTTATTGGGTTTTCTGGTTGACAGTATGTGTGAGGTTGTGGGATTGCCCTCAGCTGCTACAATGTCCCATTCCTGAAAGAGTTTGACCGATAGGGAATCTCTTCACCTTGGAGCAGCTTTCAGCGCCATCTTAAATGAAAGGTCCTGGGTTCCAGGATTGTGGTGGCCCAATCCACTCCTCACAGGCAGCAGAGCAGCTGACATACCTGACGAGGCCAGCGTTGGCAACTAATGACAGCAGGAGGCACACACACAATAACACACGTACACATGTAACACACATACATAATCAGCCAAATGTGGGTGGAAAGTTTATCCCTAAACATAGATGTGTAGCTTATATAACCTCATGTTCTCTAAGGCTTTATCCCATTCTACACTTGGGCGGTGGAACTTGACTACTATAGAAAACACAAACACACTTGTACATTTATTCTGTGAGCTTGTTGGCTGTGGTCTGTTTTACTTGGTTAATTGTCCTCTACGGTGACCTCTGCTTGTCAGACGTACTTGTCAGTGCAGCCCAGGCAGTACTTTACTTTTGTCTGGCAGACTGGCCCAACCTGTTTTGCCTGCGAGGTTGTCGTTACAAACTCTGCAACCCCCACCCCTTCCCATCCCCCAGTCCCTCCCTCATCATCTTCAGTACAATTTTTATTTTCCCTTATTCACATTCTGAGATAGATTTTGTGTAAGTTTGTGTTGTTGCTTTTACTTTTTGATTATATACATATATATTGCATTCACAAACCAAAGTCTTTGTGAAAGAGTGCATAACCCTTTTTCCTTCTTATTAGATTACTTGCACGCAGGTTAAAAACTAGTGGCGCTTGAGGGGAGGGGGCCAGCACAGGGGGGAAAAGAGGACCGTCAGCTGTGATAGGAACCAGCACATGTGGGCATTTGCAACTCTGCCCCTGGCCCGGTTCTGTTTAGGTTGTCCTCTGCAACCCTTGCCCACCGGCAGCCAGCCTGGCCTAGCCCAGCGGAAAGAAGAGTTGTCAGCTTTAGGGGCTTTGCGCTGGAGCAGCTGCCACTGGTCAGGCAGTTATATTTAAACTTGCAAGGTGCGGGGAGGCCCTCTGTGGGCATCAGCGTTTACACTTGCTACCTGCTGCTCAGTGGCCCAGTAGGCAGCCCAAAGCTCTTTATCCATACAAAAGCATTGCGGTGCCAGAGGAGAAGTTGGAAGCGAGGGATGGCACTGGGGTGGCCCCTAACTAGGCTTATTAATTTCATCCCCCATTCAATGCTTATCATTGTTGCTCTTTCAGTTGTTCTAATTATCACTTTGTGCATTAATGAAAGGCTCCCAATGCCTCTGGTGTTGGGCTGGAGATAGATGTGGATCCTCTACCCATTGCTGACTGTGTGTGCATGTCTATGTGTGGGTGTCTGTAGATCTAGTGGGGAGGTGCTGATGGGAGGCGACCTTGAGGTGTCATGCTGAGCTGCAAAATCAGGGGAGAGATGGGGGGGGGGGGGGGGGGGGGG